>PVKU01007162.1:0-91919 GCA_004027475.1 Anoura caudifer
CTTCCTGGACTTCCTGGAAGACTATTTCCTTTGCCAGATTGGGGAAGTTCTCCTTTATTATTTGTTCAAATAAGTTTTCCACTGGTTGCTCTTCTTCTTCCCCTTCTGGTACCCCTATAATTCGGATGTTGGGACGTTTAAAGATGTCTTGGAGGTTCCTAAGCCTCTCCTCATTTTTTTGAATTCTTGTTTCTTCCTCGTTTTTTTGTTTGGTTGTTTCTTTCTTCCTTCTGGTCTACTCCATTGATTTGAGTCCCAGTTTTCCTCCCATCTCTGTTGGTTCCCCATGCATCTTTCTTCATTTCACTTATTGTAGCCTTCATTTTTTCATCTAATTTGTGAGCAAAATCAACCAATTCTGTAAGTATCCTGCTTACCAGGGTTTTGAATTGTGCATCTGATAGGTTGGCAATCTCTTCATCGCTTAGATAAATTGGCTCTGGGGCTTTGATTTGTTCTCCGGTTTGAGCCATTTTTATTTCTGGGTTGTTTTTTTTTGTTTGTTTGTTTGTTTGTTTTGTCTAGTCGCGGCTGTTATGCAGTGAGGGGTGGAGCCTCAGGTGTTTCCCAGGGCAGGACAGCCCAGTTGCTGGGTAGTGATGGGTAGTGATGCTGTATGTGGGGGCGGGGTCTGAGAGGAGATAATGGCGGTTGCTTTACTCACTCTCAGATTCCAGTTCCTTTCACCGCTTCCCCTTTGCCTGGATTATCTGCGCGTGAATGTGGGACCACCCGTCCAGCCAGCTGCCTTGTGCGGCCTCACTGGTTCTGTGGAGTGCTTATTTTGAACCAGGCATTATTAGACACATTTGAAATTAATCCCAGCAGCCCTGTGAAATAAGCACTGATTGCATCCCCATGTTACAGATTAGGAAACCGAGGCCCAGGGAGAGGGTGAAGTCAGTTGAATAAGGTTTCACAGCGGGTGGGTGGCAGAGCCGAGGTTCATATGCGGGCAGTTTTGCTCCTGGACCCATCCTCTTAATCCAGCCCCATGCAGGAGACAACTGATCGGTCCTAGCCGCATGGCTAATTCTGCTGTGACCTTGAGAAGTCACTTTACCTCTCTGAGCCCCAGTTTTTGTATATACAAAGTGGTGGATGTTGGCCACATGTGCTGCATCCTTCCTGGCCTCCCCTCTCTGCCTGCTGTCATTCTCCTTTTGCACTTGTTTACTCTCTGGCTTGGGATAAGCCCCACTGCCAGCAGTCTGCGGCTGGTCATCTGTCTGGTAAGCACAGTCCTTAGACCCAGGTGACCAGCAGCCAAAAGAGTCCCCAAGATGGACCCTATGCATGCGGCAAGGGTGGCCAGACTGCCCATGATGTAATGACCGATTAGGAACTTCCTCTTGGAAGCTTGGCTTCCTCTAGGAGCCAGAGGTGCTGGCACTGAAGTGGGGGGTGGGGGTGGGGAGGGGTGGGTGGGAGCAAATAAGAGGAAACTCCTGTCAGCTGGGCCCTACTTTTGGAACCCGTTCAGCAGAGAGGCTTGGTCTAAGCTGTTGACCATTAACATGGCCCGTGCACATTCCTTCTCTGCTTTTACTGCCTGAGCCCAGTGGATAAAGGCTGATTGCCCCCTCCCTTAACAAAGAAAAAAAAAAGAGCCTTTAATTAATGCTGCATCTCTGGACTTGCTGTAAAACCTGAAGCCATTTCTGCAGCTTAAAATGACAAAAGAAGGTTAAGTGGAAACTCCTTTTTTCCCCTTAAGTTTGATAACAAAAACTACTTATCTAATGGGCAAACAAGGCTTTTAAGGGGGTGTTAGGTTAACCAGATGCAGGGCCATGTAATTATTCCCAGGCCTGGGAGCCGCAGATGAAAAAGCTGCCCATTGGACTGGAACTTGAAGCCACAGGCATGACATGGGACAGAAGAAAGGCGTTTTCCGGGAGGCCCAAAGGCCCCAGCGTGGCTTGTGAAAAGGGGATTGGAAAAGCAAGCCCTGGGTTCCTCCAGCTCTGCCACCAACTTGCTGGATGACCCAGGGCAAATCACTTAACCTCTCTGGGCCTGTCTCTGAGTCTCCCTTCCCACCTCTTGGTAGGGTCTAGGTGTGCCCTTGCTTCCTGCTCATTGAGGCATGACTGGGGCTGACCCTTTCTATCCAGCCCTCGGAGAGGCAGGGAGGCTGTGTGGCCCAAGTTGTATGTGAAGTAGCAGCAAAGGCTTTGAACACAGAGGACTCTGGGGTAGGGGGGCGGCCAGGACCCTGGGGACCAAGAGGACTCTGACTGGCCTCCTGCAAATGCCCTGGGCCTTTTTGTGTAGCTCCCTGAGAGTCTGAGGGATTCAGAGACTTTTGGTCTGGGCACATCTTAGGTTCCCTCCACAGCATGGCTGAGTCCAGGGTGGCGTGGCCACGTGGAAAGGGGGAAAGCACAAGGAAAATGAGCTGCATGGTGTGTGCTTGGGCTTTCGGAGCGTGCAGCCCACGGGGGAGACCACAGGGGAGCACACGGAATGCTGCCGCCCTTTGTTTTGACAGAAAACTGCTGATTCGAAGAAGCTAAAGGATTTCTTGGGATTTCTCTCCCCGCCTTCCCTAGACTGTGGTTGGCCCCTTGCTACCTCAGCACCTCCCCCCCCCCCCCCCCCCCCCCCCCGCGCAAAAAATTACATGTTAGGCCCACAGCACCCTCCCTCAGTGGAGGGGTCAAGAGGAAGGGCTGCCATCCATTGGAGGGGCTGCTCCACTTTAGGGGAGAGGGGAGGGCCTGTTGTGGGCCTGTCTCCTCCAGCCCACCCCAGGCATCCACCTCCCCCTGGTGGCAGGAATGTGGGCACCACCAGGAAGCCAGGCCACCCCTACCTGGCCTGGAAACACAGGGTCTGTCCCCTGGGCCGCCACAGAGCCCTGCTGAGGCCACTTCAGGACTGGAGCTGGCCGGGCAGCACAGTTCTGCTTTTTTAATTTTAATTCTTTCAGGGGCTCGTATTTACAGTGAAATCCACAGCTGATAAGTGTTACAGGTTAGGATTTTTGACGGTGTGTACACCTGAGTTCCTATTGTACCAGTCCGAATGCCGAACATTTCCACTCCTTCCCTGTCCTGCCAATGCACTCCATGGAGGTCATCCCCGTTCTGATTTCCGTCATCATAGATTAGTATTATCTGTTTGAGAATTTCATGTAAATGTAAACAAACAGCACCTTCCTTGGTGCATGTTGTTGTTTGTTTCAGTAGTTTGTCCCTTTTTCTTGGTGAGTAGTGTTCCATTGTATGGATGTACCTTTTTAAAAAAGATTTTGTTTTTTAAAGTTATTTTTGGCTTTTAAAATTTTATTTTTCAATTACTACAGTTTACATTCAATATTATTTTGTATTAGTTTCAGGTGTACAGCACAGTGGTTGGACAATCACATACTTTAAAAAGTGGTCCCTTGATATTTCAAGTACCCACCACCATACATAATTATTACGGTATTATTAGCTATAGTCTCTGTGCTGTACTTTACATCCCTGTGACTATTTTGTCACTACCCATTTGTACTACTTAATCCCTTCACCTTTTTCACCCATCCTCCCAACCCCTCTCCCCTCTGACACCCATCAATCTGATCTGTGTATCTATGTGTCTGTTTCTATTCTGTTTATTTTGTTCTTTAGATTCCACATATAAGTGAAATCATATGGTATTTGTCTTTGTCTGACTCATTTCACTTAGCATAATACCCCCTGGGTCCATGCATGCTGTTGCAAATGGAAAGATTTCATTCTTTTGTATGAGCAATGTTACACTGTATATATGTGCCACAACTTTGTATCTACTCGTCTGTTGGGCTGCTTCCATATCTTGGCTATTGTAGATAATGCTGCAGTTGACATGGGGGTGAATATATTCTTTTTTCCAGTATATACCCAGAAGTGGAGTCACTGGGTCATACGGCAGCTCCAATTTTAAGTTTTTGAGGGAACTCCATACTGTTTTCCACAGTGGCTGCACCAGTCTGGATTCCCACCAAGAGTGCACAGGGGTTCCCATTTCTCCACATTTCTGCCAACACTTGTTTGTTGATTTATGGATGATGGCCATTCTGACAGGTATGAGGTGATACCTCATTGTGGTTTTAATTTGCATCTCTCTGATGGCTAGTGATGCTGAGCATCTTTTCATGTGTCTGCTGGCTTTCTGTATGTCCTCTTTGGAGAAGCATCTATTCAGGTCCTCTGCCCATTTTTATTTGCATCATTTGGGGGTTTTTTGGTGTTGAGTTATATGAGTTCTTTGTAAATTTTGGATATTAACCCCTTATCTGATAGATTATTGGGAAATACCTCCTTCCATTCAACAGGTTGTCTTTTCATGTTGTTGATGGTTTCCTTTATTGTGCAGACTTTTTAGTTTATTGTAGTCCCTTTTTGTTTGTTTCCCTTCCCCAAGGAGCTAGCTATATCAGAAAAAATATTGCTAAGAGAAATGTCAGAGATTTTACTGCTTATGTTTTCTTCTAGGAGTTTTATGGTTTTGAGTTGTATATTTTGAGTTGTATATTTAAGTCTTTAATCCATTTTGAGTATTTGTTTGCATGTATCTGTTCGATTTTCCCAGTACCATTTATTGAAGAGACTGTCTTTACCCCATCATCTGTCCTTGCTTCCTTTGTCATATATTCATTGACTGTATATACAGGTGTGGGTTTATTTCTGGTCTTTCTCTTCTGTTGCATTGATCTATGTGTCTTTTTTTTTATGCCAAGGGTATACCTTATTTTTGTTTATTCATTGCCTTAGGCCATTTGGGCTGCTACAACAAAATACCATAGGCTGGGTGACTTAGGCAATACATTTATTTCTCACAGTTCTGGAGGCTGGAATAGCCAAGATCAAGGTGCCAGCAGATTGGGTATCTAGTGAGAGCCCATCATAGTTCATAGATGGTGTCTCCTTGCTGTTCCTCTGTGCTGGAAGCATTAGAGAGCTCTCTGGCATCTCCTCCATAAGGGCACTGATCCCAGTCATGAAGGCTCTGCCTCAGGACCTCCCGAAGGCCCACCTCTCCAAATGCCATCACTTTAGGGTTTAGGATTCTCACACGAATTTGAAGGGGACACAGACATTCAATCTCTGACATCCATTCTCCTGTTGGACATCTGGGCAGTTTTCCAAGATTGGGTGATGATGAGTAGAATGTTCACTACATCACAGGAATTTAGAGCTCAGTGTTTCAATGGGAAGACTGAGGCCAGGAGAAGGGAGGTGCGCTGCTTGATTAGAGCCAGGAGGCAGGACACCTGACTCCAGGACTTGAGCCAGATCATCACCAGACTGCGCCTCTCCTCTTCCCCTCCCCCCTCCTCCCCTCCCCTGAGCCGTCCCAGTGGAGACCCAGAGTGTGGCTGGGAACTAGGCCAGGCCCTGAGCAGGGGGTAGTAAGCAGGAGTTTCGGTCAGAGCGCGGTCATCTTTGATGTTCTTCACTCGGGTCTGACTCCTCAGCATTTATTTGCAATTAAGGAGCTGGTTCCTAATTAGGCTGATGGCGGGACCACAGCCTTGAAACCATGAGAAGAAAAAGATCTTCTGCAAGAGACTGCCCCTGCACCCAGAGTGGCAGCTCCAGCTGCAGACGAGAGGTGTGGTGGGTGGAGTGGGGCTCTGCAACTGCAGGAAGTGCAGAAGGGACCCCGGGCTTGGGGGCACCTGCCGTCTCATTCGCAGATGGCACGTCCCTTAGTGTCGGGCACTTCATACACACACGTAGCATGTATGCACGTGTGTGGGGGGGTGAAATAGTGCCACAGCCATGCTTGTCCTTGTTGTGGACGTTCAGTTAGTATTCGTGGCTTCATTCTTTTGCTCACTGAATGCCTATTTCCTCAGGTACCAGGCTAGCAGCCAGACATATCTAAGGTCCTTTATAGTTTGCCAAGGGCCTTCCATCCACTGTACTATTGTAACTTCTCATGGCAGTGGCTCTGGGTCATGACCTCTGACACACCTAGGGAGCCCTGGTCTCTGAAGGGTCAGGCCAACGCTGGGGCCAATAATCAGACAGCTGCTTCTTTCTACACTTAAGTGATCTGCTTCAGGAAGTTTCTAGAAAACCCAGAGATAAACTGTGTGAGTGAGGCACTCAATTACGAATAAGCCTATTTTCCAAATGGAGAGACTGAGGCTTGGGGACATTCTTGACTTGTCGACAGCCATACATTTAGTTAATGTTGATAGCTTTAGGTCTGTCTCAATTCTGAAACCTTTGTTTAGATCATGAGACAAGCATTAGGTTAGAAATCTGGGTTTTCAGGTTCTGGTTCCTGTTCTGCCACACGCTGCTGTATGTCCTTGGATGAGTCACCCTGTGCCCCCGGGGTGCATCTCTAGGGCACAGGGACATTGGACTCAGTCAGTGGTTCACATAAGCCAGTCTCAGGACTAAGTTTTCAATGGTCCTTGATGAAAGAAATAAGAAAATTTCTTATAATCTATCCCTGACTGCTGTGGCTCAGTGGTTGAGTACTGGCTTGCGAATCAAAGGGTCACCGGTTCAATTCCCAGTCTGGGACACATTTCTGGGTTAGGGGCCAGGTCCCCAGTGGGGGGCATGTGAGAGGCAACCACACATGGATGTTTTTCTCCTTCTCTCTCCCTTCCCCTCTCTAAAAAATAAATTAAAAAAAAGAAAATTTCTTGTCTAAACAGTGATTTTCAACCTTTTTCATCTTGTAGCACATATAAACTAATTACTAAAATTCTGCAGCACACCAAAAAATAAAATCTCTTGCCAATCTGACAAAAACACATGTATAATTTTGATTGATTTACCAAAAAAAGTGATTACCTACCCTCTTTGCTCCAAAGTGCCTTTAAAAAAATCAGGTGCCTATACTCGTATATAATGGTTTCTGTTACCAAGAGTTAAGGAACCAGACGCAGCCTTACTACGTGATGTGACCGCTAAGATGCAACTGTATTATATGACCTGTATACAAGGACTGGCCCCATTGGGTGTGGTTGGTAGGGTACATGAATGTCTCACGCGAGATGGACAGCAATTTGAACATTTCATCTAAAATGCCATATGTTGTGATTGAGTGTGATATTGTTGTGTTACAGAATTACATGCTCATGATTTTGTAATAAAAGATTTGTATGTAATAAAAAAGGGGGGCGTTATTTGTGCTGGACCCTGTATTTATGCTTCAAGACAGGGCACTCATACCAGACAGCTGTTATTGTGTTGGCTGGTGTCAAACTTTTATTTGACAATCTAAGAGAAGAAAGCTGAGTGCCCTGGACTAATAGTCAGGTCTAGCATGTTTTAAAAATTCTTGTGGCACACTGGTTGAAAATGGCTGATCTAAACGTGTTAACTTGAAATCTGATTTCTTTTACTATCAAATTATACCTTTTGTAATTTTGTTAGTATTGGTTTGCACTTCCTTTTGTGCCAGCGATAGTAGATGGTCTCAGGGATTTTAATGTCATGGCAAAATAAAGCAGTGGTAACCCTGTGATGCTCCCAGCCCCTTGATCAAACAGTGTATCGGTTTGTAAAAGCCCAAAGTGCTGGGGTTCCCTGAGATACTGTCAGGGGGCTCCTCAAACTCTGGAGCCCGGAGACCCCGAGATCACCATGTTCTGGGGGTGGGAAGACTCACCTGCTGGCTTATTCTTGGATCAGACCCGAGGCCTAAGTCCTCACCCACCATCCCCTTGGACCTGAGGTTGTCAGCCCCCACTGCTGGGCAAGATTCCGATGGGGGTGAGGGTGAGGACAATGTGCCGGCACTGGAGATACATTTTATTTCCTTCCTCCTTCCCTTTTAGTGCCTAGCAAGAGCACCCTAGGGATACAAGCAGCCTTGGGACAGACACAGAGAAGACTGAGACCCACCCCTTCCTGTCTGAGGGTCTAGCCTAGCCAGGGGCACTGACCAACAGCATAGGCACCTGCTCAGGTCAAGGGAGGGACTGCATCTAAGCCTGTAACTGCTACAGGAGGGAGTGGTCAGCGAGGGCTTTTCCGAGGCGGCAGTCCATCTCCCGGAATTTGGAAGATTTGGCCAGGAGCCCAGACCTGATGAGGTGTTGCCAAGTCTGCTCAACCAAAGAGGCTGCAGGAGGTGAGGCCTGGCCCAGGCCATGTCCTCGAGCCAGACAGCTGGGGCAGGCTGAGCCCTAGGGCAGCTCTCTGTCCCGACACAGGCCACCCTTCCTGTGAGGGGCACTGGGGTAAGGCCAGGGACACAGATCTTGAATGGGGTGGTGGTGTAGATGATGAGGGGGCATTTGGCTTGGCCGGTGGGAGGAGAGGGACAGGAAGTTTCACCTGGTCTTGGATTGGAAGCCTTATGAGAGCTGAGAGAGAGGAAGTAACCCCCCGCCCCGTCCCATTACCCTTACCACCCCACCCCCAACACATACACACTCTCTGACTGTGAAACTGCTTCTTTCCCTTTTACAACGAGGCGGCTGATTCTGAGCCCTGTCTGTGAAAGGGGGACGGCAGTGACCAACCCCTCTCTTGGTGACGCTGTGTAGGGAGCCCTGTTTGTGGGGTGGGGGTGACACACAGGCTCGTGGGCAAGCACCTCTAGGACGTATGGACCATGAAAGCAGTTGTGGTTACAGAAAGGGAAACTGTCGGGGCAGGGGAGGGCCTGCTCAGTGCATGGGCTTGGGGCGGCAGCCTGCACTCCCCTCTAGAGGATGCCTGGCACTGATGTTGACTACAGCATTCACTAGTGTGTACCCTTGACCAGTTAGGGCACGTCCCTACACCTCAGTTTCTGCACCTGTGAAATGCGGTGATAACAGAGGTGGACCACCACTGTTGTGAAGAAGGCTGCCTGGCTTGTGGAAAGCACTCAGGGATGCCTGTTGCCTGTCTGTTGCCCAGTGTTCTCCAGGCTTAGCTTCTTTGCTTCCTCACCTCTCTCTTCTGAGAGCGCCATAGGAGTTCTCTTTGCTTGGTAGAAGGTTGGTGCTGGAGGTTTATGGCCAAGCTGGGGTGGTGCTTGGGAACGCCCAGCCAATGCCAGATGGATGGATGGCTTGGGTATTCCTGGCTGCCCACCTGCTGGGATTGGCCTAGCATCCACCGCTTGGTCACCCACCACAGGACAGAGGTCTGTCTCTGCCCACTGGCCATGGGGCAGGTTAGTGAGGGCAGGAGTAGGGCCAGTCAGCTAGAACCATGAGGGCCCTGGGGGAGACTGAGGCAAAACGATACCTCTGCAGGAGCTGGCCTGGGGACCTGTGGCTGGGACCTGAAGCCAGACATAGGGTGAGGGGCACACCCTTTGGAGCTGTGCCCAGTCCAAGGCCACAGCACAGCTGGCATCCTACAGGAGGCCCCTCAGACAGATAGTTTTCTGCTAGGTAGCTAGGCGGGCCTCCTAGCACAGAAGAGGATGTTGTCAGGGGGTCTCTCACCCTTCTGCTCTGGGGCTTCTAGGTGGGGCTGAGCCGACAGGCAGAGCTGACCTCACTCAGGCTCTGAATGAAGTTGGTGGTGTTTGTCCCCCTCAACTCTAGTTGGACTTCGATCAGTGTCTTGGAGAATAGGAGCCATCGAGTGCCTTGCTATGTCCTCATCGGGCCTCCAGCAGAATTCTCCCTCTGTGCAAAACCTCCAGCCAGGGCCCGTGTGGGAACTTGTCACCTGGCTAGGCAGTCATGGGTGTCCACCTGCTTCTCAGAGCTTTGTGTTCAAGGGAAAGAGCAGGTGTTATGGGGCTTTAGAATCTGAGAGGCTGCCCACACAGGAGAGCAGTGGGCATGGGGCTGCCGCTGGACTCCCTACCCTAAATAACACCGTGTGCCCTGTGCTTGACCTGCAGATGCCAGCATGTCTCCGGATGCCACCAAGCCGAGCCACTGGTGCAGCGTGGCATATTGGGAGCACCGGACGCGTGTGGGCCGCCTCTATGCGGTGTATGACCAGGCCGTCAGCATCTTCTACGACCTACCTCAGGGCAGCGGCTTTTGCCTGGGCCAGCTCAACCTGGAACAGCGCAGCGAGTCGGTGCGGCGGACGCGCAGCAAGATCGGCTTCGGCATCCTGCTCAGCAAGGAGCCTGACGGTGTGTGGGCCTACAACCGCGGCGAGCACCCCATCTTCGTCAACTCCCCAACGCTGGATGCGCCCGGCGGCCGCACCCTCGTCGTGCGCAAGGTGCCACCTGGCTACTCCATCAAGGTGTTCGACTTTGAGCGCTCTGGGCTGCTCCAGCAGGGGCCTGAGCCCGATGCCGCCGATGGCCCCTATGATCCCAACAGCGTCCGTATCAGCTTTGCTAAGGGCTGGGGTCCCTGCTACTCCCGGCAGTTCATCACCTCCTGTCCCTGCTGGCTGGAGATCCTGCTCAACAACCACAGATAGCAGCAGCCACCTAGGCAGTGGCCCGCCATCTGCCCCCCTCCCCACCCCCACCGGCCAGGGGGGCAGTGCCCAGAGACACAGCCCCCATGGACAAACCCCCCAAATATCATCTACCTAGATTTAATATAAAGTTTTATATATTATATGGAAATATATATTATACTTGTAATTATGGAGTCATTTTTACAATGTAATTATTTATGTATGGTGCAATGTGTGTATATGGACAAAACAAGAAAGACGCACTTTGGCTTATAATTCTTTCAATACAGATATATTTTCTTTCTTTTCCTCCTCCCTCTTCTTTCTTTCTTTCTTTCTTTTTTTTTTTTTTTTTTTTTAAGAAAATGATACAGCAGAGCTAGGTGGAAAAGCCTGGGTTTGGTGTATGGTTTTTGAAATATTAACGCCCAGACAAAAAGCTAATACCAGTCACTCGTTGATAATAAAGTATTCGCATTATAGTTTCCTTCTTACAACTGTCTTCTTTTTAACAAAGAGGGATGTGCAGGGCTTCGGGGGGCTTCTGGCCCATCAGACATCCTGAAACTTGAACAAGTCCTTTACCAGACAGAGTCCAGGGAGTAGACTGAAAGGGGAGGAAAGACATACGTTTACTCTTAAGGCCACAGGAGGTTCTGTTGTTCCTTCTTGCTCATGGCCGTAGCGTGTCCACGGGAAAAGTGGACAGTGCGTGGGCCATCCATCTCAGTCTGGTGGCGGAGACTCACACTCTGGCCTGGAGGAACTCTGAGTCTGGCGGTAAAGGCTCAGGTCCGTGCCTTCCATGTCCGAGCGGGGCGCAAGCTAGAAGAAAACACTGTAGCTCATCACTCTGGGGGAGCAGCCTGAGGGAGAGGACCTGAGATGGTGGGCTTTAGGCTCACTTACCACCAGGCAGAACCCACTTGAGCCGTGGGAAGAAGCTCCTCCAGGACCTCACCAAGCTACCCTCCCACCCACCTCTAGCTCAGAATCTGCCCACTGGGGGCTGCATTCATGAATTACGCAAAGGCAGGTGGTTTATTTTTACTCGGTGCAAGGGAAAAGTTGAGGTTCTGGAAGGGTAAATGGCTAGCTCACAAGACAGATCTAGGTTAGAAGTTGCATCTAATCGTGGGGCCAGAGCTGCATTAAGTCAGTGTTCTATCTTGAAGAAAACGCAAAGAAGAAAGCCTCCTTGGCCGAATAATGAAGGGGAATGTTACATTATATATCTTTCTTGGAGATTTACATCAGCATAGTAAATGTCCTGAGAAGTCTGTGGGTTATATATTGCTGCATAATAAATTATCCTAAAGCTTAGCAGCTTGAAGTAACTAGCATTTATCTCACAGTTTCTGCATTCAGGAATGCAGGAGCAGCTTAGCTGGGTGGTTCTGGTTCAGGGTTTCATGAGTCTCAGTCAAACTGTCGGCCAGGGCTGCCGTCCTCTGAGCATAATGGAGGCTGTAGGACCCATGTCCAGCTCACTCCTGGGGCTGTGGGCCTGTGGCCTCAGTTCTTGCCATGGAGGTCTCTCCATGCAATGGTTTCCCCTGGAGCACATGACCCAAAAGAGACCCAGAGTGAAGCTCACCTCTTACAACCTTACCCTGGAAGTGATGTGCCATCACTTCTGCCAAGTAGAACCCACTCAATCACATAAACCATTTTTGTGGGAATGTGTGAGGGACTGCACCAGAGTGCGAACGCCAGGAGGTGTGGGTCACAGCCACCAAGTCCAAGAAATACATCATTTCGCTTTGTTTCCTGAAGTTATTTGCCAATAGACTCCCCACTCCTGTTAATCCTATCCCCATACCAAGGCACATGGGTACCTCTGGGCTGTTGGGTCGCCGCTGCCTGCCGGGCATGCCAGAGCACCCCACACTGTGCCCTGACGATGTGCATCTGGGATACCTGTCTCACTGGAGTGTTCTGGGTGTGGGGTCAGTGTGGAGGCTCCATCAGCAGGGTGCTCGGGTCAGATGGACTGAGGAGCCAGTTCTATGGGAGTGCCGAGGAGAGGAATCAGGATGACTCCCTAGAAGGCTCAGCACCTCAACTCTGATCCTCACTGGAGAAAGGAGTGGCCAGTTGACAGGCCAGGAGCAGCAGAGGGGGCAAGGAGCCAAGGGGCAATGCCACAGGAGTGGCAGGAGCTGGGAGGCATCCCACTGTGTGGAGGAGACAGGAAAGGGGAGTCTGTTCAAACCCCAGCTCTGCCACTTGCACGGGTACCCAACCTTTCAGCCTCTCTGGGCCGCACTGGGAGAAGAAGGGCTGCCTTGGGCCACACGTTAAATACACTGTGACACATGATCCCAAAAAAGTCTCATAATGTTTTAAGTGTATTTATGGTTTTTGTGCTGGGCCGCGTCCACTGCCGTCCTGAGTTGCATGCGGTCCGTGAGCTGCAGGTTGGATACCCCTGATGGAGTGACTTCAGAGACTTCTTTCAGGTGCCTCAGTGTTAAGAGAATAAAATTATTTCCACCTGAAAAGTAGGTGTGACTTCAAGAATGGAGCACATCACACAGCACCTGGTTCATCATCAGTGCCTATCAACTGTTATTAATACAGGCCAGGACTGGAAAGGGAGGTCAGGGACCCTCCAAGGCTAAGATGAGGAGCTAGGCTGGCATTCAGGAGGCAGTGGGGAAGGTGGGCTGGCTTCTGAGTGGACCAGGGAGGTGGTTAGTGCTAAACTCTAAGAAACTCCTTGAAGGGGCTTCCCAGCTGAGGGCCAGGCTTCTGGCAGAGAGGGACTCTTTGCCCTTAGAGGAAGCAGCCAATCACACTGATGCCTGGGTATGGGAGTGAAGATCACAATCCTCCTTCATCAGGGAGCAAGATAGAGGTTGACACTCCATTTTACAGGTGGGCAAACCCAGGCCTAGAGCAGGGAAGTGCCTACCGCTCTCAAGCGAGGCAAGTGTGGAGGCCGGGATAGGACCAGGCTTCCTGCCTCCCATCACAGTCAACTCCATGCAAACCGGACGGTGACATCCTTTCCCCAACCACCATCTCCCCAATTCTCAGGGGGTACCCACCTGGGAAGGTGACATCAATTCTCTCTAGAGTTAAGCCTCATGGCCACACTGCTTTTCATGGAAAACTTTCTCTTGGTTTCCCTGCCAGCCCAGACTCCTCCCTTCACTCGTTCATTCTGCCACCCTTGGGCCTGATCCTCGTGGGAGGCACAACTCTCAGACCTTGGTCCTTTGAGCAGGGGTCCCGGAGCTCCAGGCAGTGGACCAGTACCCGTCCGGGCCTGTTCGGAACCAGGCTGCACAGCAGGAGGTGAACTTGAATGTAATGCACTTGAATCATCCAGAAACCATCCCCCTCTGCCCCCAACCTCTGTCCGTGGAAAAATTGTTTTCCACGAAACCAATCCCTGGTGCCGAAAAGGTTGGGGACTGCTGGTCTTAAGCACTGGAGCAGAGCTGGGCTGGCTACATGAGGATGAGCTGGGAGTCCCTGAATTGCTCTTCTTTTCAAGACAATTGTGAGCCCTTCCTGCATGCTAAGTGTCTTTCATGCATCTATTCTTGACGAGAACCTCTGTGCAGGGTTCTCAGCCACCCCCCTTTTTTAGATGGAGAAACTGATGCTCACATGAATGCTGTCATTTGCCAGAGCTCCCTGTCTCAGATGCCAGCTCAGGGCCCCTCCTGTGTGCTAGCTGTGATTAGCTCCGCAGGAGTGGCCTATCCCTTGGGGACAGTCTGAGCCTGTAGAGCTGAACTGTGGGGACCGAGGGCCATCAACCTCATAGCTGTCTGGCCTCCCAGACCTGCCCTGTTTGGAGGCTGAGGACCTCCCTGAGGTCCTTGGGCAGCCTCAAGAGTCAGGAAGAGGCCCTGTGGCTGCCTTTCTTCACGGGGGTCTGGGAATCCAATTCCAGCCCCTCAGTTTATAGATGGGGAAACCAAGCCCCATATAAGAGAAGCTGAGTTGCTGTCACAAGTGCTGGCCGGACCTGCTGTCCTTCCCCCTCTCCCAGTCATGGGTCCCCTAGTAACTGTGGTTTCCTGCAGGCCACCCAGGGATCTGGTGACTCAGGCTCCAAAGGAAACACTTTCTAAGCAAGGCCTGGTCTCTAGAGAGCGTTGTGGGAGCCTGGTCCCTGCAGGCCCTGGGGAGCAAGGTGGGTGGGGCTTACAGCCCCCAAACCCAAGATCAGGCTGAGAGTGAGGACAAGGTGGGGAGGCAGGATTTTCTGCAATTGACTGGGTCTTTGGAGAAATGTTAGTCCCTCCATTGCCTCCTCCACCCCATTCTGCAGCCCAGCCACCTCTAGAGCCCCTCCCTCCTGCCTTTGCCTCCCAGAGTGTCTGGGGGTATGAGGGTGGAGGGGTTAATCTGGAGTAGGAGATGCAGAGCTGGGAGGGAAAGGGGACTCTGTGCCGATCTTGCGTTCAAGCCTTAGGTGGGAAAACTCTAGGCCCAAGGTCACACAGCAAGTTTAGGGAAGAGCTGAACCTAAAACTCAAGTCTTGGCATTTCTGGTCTGGCTGCTTCCTCTGTTTGCAGGCACAGCTTCCATCAGCGCTCCGGAGGGTGTGCATGTATCTCCACCTCCTAGGACTGCCCCCCGCCCATTCCCCTTCTCTCTGTGTTGGAAGCTCCCATCACACACACACACACACACACACACACACGTCACGGGGCTTAAAAGTTCTAGCCACGTCTGGCTGCAGCTGCCTTATTATAATCCTGACTCTGCCATTCACCAGCTATGTGATTTTAGGCAAGTTACTTAACCTTTCTGTGCCTCAGTTTCCTCATCTGAATAAGAATAAGAGTATCTACCTCCTACAGTTGTTGGGGAGATTAATTGAATTAATGCACATTACACACTCAGAACTGGAAGAAAGCTTTCGGCAGGTGCTCACGGGGGTGTCAAACTTTTTCACTGGGGGTCACATCAGCCTTGTGGTTGCCTTCAAAGGGCTGAATATAACTTAAGGACTGTATAAATGTAACTGCTCCTTAACTGTTAGTTAAGTGAGAGCTCGAGCTGCCTCCAGGTAGAAACAAGGTGCCGGCAGGATAAAACCAGGTGGAGGGCGGGATTCAGCCCGCAGGCCTTGTGTTTGCCACCTGTGCTCTAGTACTATTTTGGGGCCTGAAAGGTGGCTCAGGGAAGTGAAAAAGGCTCGCTCCAGTTGGAGACTCGGCCAGTATGAGGACTCAAATCCAGATCCCTTAACCCACTGATGACTTTGGGCAGTCACCTGACCTGTGTAAACCTCAGTTTCCTCGGGGAAAGCAGAGTCGTGCCCCACTGGGCTGCTCCTAGGACACCAAGGCCACCCCTGACAGCTGCTGTGGCTTTTGCACTGGGCCTCCTGCCCCTCTCCTGCCTCCTCCTGCGCACTCTCCGCCCAGAGGGGCCTGCAGGCTCATCCACAGGACCATGACCTCTCTGACAACGCCCTGTGCCCTCAGGATCAAGAACTGCCTCTCGGAGCGGCCTGTGAGGCCCTAGGGGAATCTGGCCCTGCCCTGTCCCTACCGGGCCAACCCCCTTGAAACAGCGCATTCCAGACCTCTCTGTCTCCCAGCCTCCTGATCTGTCTCTCTCCATCTCTCTCTCTCCCAGGTCTTTGTCCAAGCTGCTTGGACTCCAGACCATGCCCCAGCCTCCCCTATCCACATGCTGGCCACACTGCTGACTCCTTTCTCCCCCCAGGGAGTCTCCTGGAAGCCAGAGATATCTCCTGTCCCATTTGTCCCAGAGGTCCTGGGCCCCTGCATGTTTGTGGAATGAAAGGGTCATGGAGGTAATGGATGTGGGTGTGTATTTTATAAACGCTGAAGGACTAAGCAGGCATGGGGGGGGGTATGTTTATTAGTATCCTGTGTCTCCATGACAACCTCCAGCTGGCTTCTCCTTACAGGTCCCAAAGAAACCGCCCCCTTCTCCCCTCCCCCGCCATCCTCAAGCCCTGGGCTATGGAGGCTCATGTTCTGCAGCCCTTATTCTACCCTTTCAAGTGTGTGGCAGCAAGAATCTCCGGTTTGGGGGTGGTGTCCCTTTGATAATTTAGAATGTAGACTCAGAGAACAATCAAGCTGGGAAAGGCCCTTAGAGCGCATCTAGTTCCATTACTCACAGAACCAAGGCCCGGAGAGGGCAGGGTGCTCGACAGGGTCGCACAGCAAGGCAATGGCAGATGGGAGCCAAACCCATGACCTGCGGCTCCCTCCAGAGCAGGCTTCTTAGCGATGCTGCAAAGGCTTCTGTGAAGCCAGCAGCGACCTGAGCGAAGCAGTTCAGAGGCCATAAGAGTAGGGAGTGCAGGTCATTTTTGTTTTAATTGTGGTAAAATACATATAACACAAAATGGACTGGTTTAACCATTTTTTTAGTGTAAAGTTCAATGGCGTTAAGTACCATTCACATAGATGTAAAATGATCTGCACCATCCATCTGTAGAATCTTTTCATCTTCCCTATGCTTTTTTATGTTATTGTGATAAAATATGCTCAATGTAAAATTTGCCATTTTAACCATTTTTAAGTGTACAGTACTGTGGCATTAAGTACATATTCATTGTTGTGTTCTCTATGTTTTTTTGATAAAAGGCCAACATAGAGAAATCTTAAAATTCTTCACTCTGGGATTTTGAGGCTTAGGCTGACTTCCGGCAGCCCCGAGAGCCCGGAGGAAGCTGTGTGTCCTCTTGGCCCTGCTGGGCAGCCGGCATAGGGTACTGGGGAAGGGGGTGTCTGGTCTAGGCTGACTATCACTAGGGATACAGGCTGAACCCCCTTGCCGCCCTGCTGACTGTTTCTAAAGGAGGTCACAGCAAAGCTGGTGGCGTGTGGATACAACACCCAGAGTTTCTGAACTTGAGACTGGGAGGGAGTCTATGGGCTGAGCACAGGAGAGAGATGGTTTTCAACAACTTCCCTGGACTCCCCGGAGCACCATGGGAGCCCTGAGGTATCTGGGGGAGCCCCCCACCCCAGGCCTCTATTTCGCCTCAAAAATAGAAGATCTAAACCAGGTGACTAGATGGTGCCATCTGGGGGAGCCTAGGGAACCTAGGGAGGCCCCGCCCTTCAAGCAAAATCTACGTCCCAGGAGTGGCAGCTGAAGTGGGCATTAATATTACACCTGCTGAGAGAGCCTGGGACAATCATAGTGAACTAACTCTTCCTTCGTTTAGCACAAACAGTAAGTTATTTACTGAGGGACATGCGGTACACAGTTGGTCCCCTTATCCACAGGGGTTCCCCTTAACCACAGTTTCACTTCGGTTTCAGTCACCTGTGGTCAGCCATGGTCGGGAAGTATTACATAGAAAATTTCAGAATAAACAACTTACACATTTCAATGCAAGCTGTTTTGAGCCTAGGGTTGAAACCTCGAGAGTCCCTCTCCACCCCTCGCAGGCCACAGGCCGCGAATTGTCCACTGGCCCAGGGTCTCCGTGCTGCAGACACCCCACCCTTCAGCCCTCTTGGTTCTCGGATGGACTGTTGCAGTGTCCCAGTGCTTGGGTTTGAGTAATGGCTGCAAAGTACAAAACAGTGATGTTGGCAATTCGGACACACCAGAGAGAAGTAGTAAGGTGCCTGTTTTGTGTTGCCAGAAGGTCAGCGTCAGCCTCACGTTAGGCCACAATGTGGCGTCCGTCACCTCACTTCATCTGTCGGAGTTGTGGCCTCTCATGTCATCACAAGGAGGATGAGTACAGAACAGTAAGGGTTCTTGAGAGAGAGAGAGACTACATTCATGTAACTCTTATTATAATATATCATAATTGTTCTGTTTTGTTATTAGTTATTGTTTTAATCTCATACTGTGCCTAATTTATAAACTAAACTTTATGATAGGTATGTATGTATAGGTCAAAATATAGTACGTATAGGGTTCCGAACTATATGTGGATTCAGGCATCCACTGAGGGTCTTGGAGCATATCCCTTGATAAGGGGGGACTACTAGGCACTTCGTGTCATCTCATTTAATCCCTACTGCTTTATAGCTGAGGCTCAGAAACGTTAAGCAAGCTGCCCAAGGTCACAGAGCCATCCAGATCTCTGGTTCCGGAGCTGGTGTTCCCACTCACCACCCCGCTGATGGCAGCACTTCTGAATTTGACTTTGTGTGGCTGCTGAGCCTCTGGAGGCAACTCCAGGTGCTCTAGGCCCAGCTCTGCCTTCAGCGAAGTGACCCAGGGCAAGTTACTTAAGGCGTCCGAGCCTCAGTTTCCTCATTTGTTAGAATGGGCGTAAGAATAAGGTGATTAGGAAGATTAAATTAAATGACTTTATATTTGTGAAGCAGTTTGAACAGAGCTGGGCTAGTAGTGAGTAACATTTAGTATTTATTGAATTTTAAAAATATTTCCTTGTCAACAGCTTTATTTTATTTTATTTTGGTCAATTTTGTCTGAACCAGCAAATTGGAAATTTAGAAGAACTTTTGCTTTCTATACCTTATCATTGAGCAATGAACAAAATAGAGCTTTAAAATTGCCTTTCAAACACACACGCACACACAGACAAACATACATGCAGGTAGTCCAAAACGCACTTACCTTAGCGTTTAACAAAAACATACGTATCCACGAGTTTCTGTAGCGGAGAGAAAGAAAACCTCTTCCATGGCCACTCAGCATTGGCCACGTTCCTTCAGCCGTACTCAACAAGCGGCACTTTGAAGCTTCCTAAGTACGTGTGTTATTGGGTTGGCCAAAGAGTTCATTTAGTGTTTCCCATCTGATGGCACTAGTAGTGCGTTGTCTTTAACTTCATTGGAAGTTAGATTGTGTTGTGACAGCTGTCATATCAGTGTTCATTTAAAAAAAACTTATCAAAATTGGTGGATTTTTGTGCAGCCATTTTAATATTGAAGGTGGAAGAAAATGCGCATCATTTTTGGTGTATTACACTTTATTCCTTCAAGAAAGATGAAAACGCAACTGAAACACATAAAAAAAGACTTATGCAGTATATGGAGAAGGTGCTGTGACTGATCGAACGTGTCAAAAGTGTTTTACGAAGTTTCTTGGTACTATTGACTTTCTGACCAAATAATTCTTTGCTGTGGGGCTGTCTTATGCACTGGGAGATGTTTAGCAGCACCCCTGGCCTCTACCCACTAGATGCCAATAGTGGGAGATAGCCAACGTACTCAAAATATCCAAATCAATACATTATCGCTGCAAATGAAAAATGTAACGGACTTTTTGGCCAACCCAATAGAAGCAGACGCTCTGGAAATGGCTACCCCACCCCCACCCTGCTCCTCCTCTCCTTTCCTGCTCTACTGATGGAGACAAAGTGGTCGTCATTATTGGCCCTGATGACAACTATTTTGACTCTTTATGATTCCCTTGCTTTGTGCTGCCCAAAATATCGTATCACTGAACATCAAAAAACACATTAAATCCCCAGAAAGCCAAGCAGCACCTGGTCTGCCTTGGTGACAGGCTTTGGCTGGCACCCAGGCTTTCCTCACTCTGGGGCTCTGGGGGCGCTGAAGTCTCTTGACCCCTGGGGCCACCTGGCTCCCTCTGGGCCCACAGCCAGGATCCCTGCCACGCGCAACCAGCCCAGCTTGAGCCACATGGGGTTTTAAAGTGAGAAATTATCACTTTGGGATCCTGTTCTGAGTCAGCATCTGGAGATTCCCAGGGTGCTCTTCAAGGATGGAGGGTTCTGGCTGACCTGGCCCTAGCCCAAGTGGATGATGTCATCAGAGTGTTCTGTGACAATTTCTAGGCCTTAGGGGTGAGCTCCCAAGTGACCATGAGGTGCCAAAGCCCTTTGAGGTAAGTCTGTTCTTGAATTTGTCATGGTTGGGGAGAGAGGAGACACTGGGGAACTAAATTCCATAGACCCACTGAAAACCATCTTTGAACAGAGAGATTTCCCTACCTTTTCCACCAAACTTTCTGCCTGAACTGCTGCTGATGAGGGTGAAAGGGTCAGCTCTGGAGAGAAGTGAAAGCCTGTAGACGTAGGTTTGAATCCTGGCTCCACCATTTTCCATATTGTGTGAACTTGTGCATTTTATGTGTTTCCTCTGGGCCTTGGTGTTCTCGTATGTAAAATGGGGATGGTGTCTTCTCCCATGGAGAGGGCAAATGAGAAAGCGTGTGGTGTTGGAAGACAATTCTCCATGGGCCTCTCTGTGAGTCTTACAAGCAGAGATACTGACTCCTTTGCTCCAGGCTATCTCTTCAAGGATGTATGATAGCCAACAGCCTTAGAAGACAGAGATGGTGTCTCCATCTGGTGCAAAGGGCAGACATGTTTACTGCCTGTTATAAAAGACTTAGGTTTCCCAAGCTCAGGGTTCCCCTCCTATAAAGCACCCCACTGCATCTACAGGTGTCACTGTCTCTCTTTGCACTGCAAGGACGCCAGTGCAGACATGACGTGCATGCTGCTGGCTGTGCCATGAGTGACCGAAGTCTGCTCTCTCCCAGCCAGGAGTCTGGAGTGTTCTGCCAGCATCCAGGAGATAAGGGCGAGCTGACTCGTGATCTTGCAAAGGGGTAAAATCTCAGGTCCTTCACAGTTTTTGACAGATTTGGTGATGAAGATGAAATGCTGACAGAGACATGGCTTTCTGAAAGAGGAACAGTGAGGACCTCACAGGCCAAATAATTAGATATTGAGGAATGTCCATGGAAATCAGTGGCAAATATGTTGACCAAATTGTATGGCCAAGTGGGCAATAAATGGCTCTTCATTTTATTGTCTTTTCATAAGGAGGAACAGGGGAGGCGAGTACTGGGAAGTAGGTTCAAAGACAGCTGTCCATGTCTTTGGTGCCCTGGTTGTGGCTGACTCACCTCTGGGTGGGAGGACTTCCTCACCAATGTAGAGGCCAGCCTCAGTTCCTCCCCAAGGAAACAAGCTAGCACTAGGATTTGCTCAGGGTGGGCAGAGATGCTGCTGTTTTTCCGACAGCAGTTAGGGAGATGGACATCTACACTGAGAGTGAAAGGAGGGAAATCGGCGGGTGCTGTGGGCAGAAAGCAGAGGGACCACTGGAATTTTGGCCGGTTCACTTGGAGACCAGAGGATGGAGTACGCTGTTAAGGAAGAATGATGACTCCGCCCCTCTTAATGCCTGTCACACCAACTTTAGGTCCATTTGGAGAAGATAGGGAAAGGACTGGAAGTGAGTCCTGGCTGCCACAAGGGATTTTGACTTCTTGGGGAAATTTCCCTGAGACAAACTCCCAGAGGAAACCATAGGTGAAGAAATGACAGGCACTGGGGCGCTTACTGCTCTCTGGGTTGTGTTTGTCCAGATGGTGTCCACTGAGGTTCCACCTCAGCATCAGTTCTGAGCAACTGAAAATGGTCACTTTTCTGAGTGGACAGAAATCAAGACTTGTCACAGCTCCCTCCAACCATCCTCCTGATGCAGCTTGTTACATTTTTACTATCTCTTGGGTATGGCTGATGATCTTGCCATTGTGCCTGCCACTTGGGAAACAGGTTGGCAGATTGAAGATGCCCCTCTGTAGGGCCGCAAACTGTGGGGATGAGTTGAGGCAGCTGATGGAACAGTGCGGGTCACTCCCGTGGATGCCCACGGCAGGGCTTCACTCTGTGATGAGACTCACTGCCATGCCTGACCTGCCCAGACAGCCCCTACCCATTGCTGCCTGGACTTATCACCCTAGCAGATGTGGCCATACCCCTACCTTCAGAGATCTGTACAAGTAAAGGACTCTGTTTCTACACTGCTTGTGACTCCTGCCAAAAGCTCACCTGGCTGTCTCGTGGTGAGCGTGGTCCCTGTCTGCTTAAAGCAGATTGGCTGCCTTGGAGCTCGGACCCATCTTGTTGCGGTGGGTGGGTGCCGCTCTGCTGCCGACACATTTTCAGGTTATGGTGTTGCTGTTCCCGTCTGTTCAGCCAGTTCCAGCCACAGCCTTGCAGCCCTCGAAACTAATCTGGGTCACGTTTTCAGCTTTCTGGGTCTTTTACAGTCTGATCAGGGTGTGCCTTTTATCGCAGGAGACACTCCACAATGGGCTGGCAGTCAAGGTGTCCGACGACTGTCCCCGCTCCCTGCCACCTACAGGGATAGTCTTGTCAAGTCAAAGCTCTCAGCTCATCCCTGTCACCTCCTCTCAGTTCATATACCTGAGTAAGGCAGTTTGGTCATTGACGGTGGCTGTCCTCAGAAAGAAGTCATCCACTCTGGCCACCGCCTGATGGCTGTAATGACCAGGAGGAAGAGGGTGGGGGTTATGTAGACCTGTTTTGAAAATCTGAAATTCCTCCCTAACCATTCTTGGGCATTCCCCAAGTGGGAAGCAAACTATGCTTGGTAGTCTGATCAAAGGGGGATTCAAACTGCATTCTGGTTAAATTTTATAAAAATGTCCTATCGCTGTTGTGCCCAACCCTTCGGGAGAAAGTTCTGGGTGTAAGTGAGGGTTGAATGGGAAAAGGTGAAGTGACAGGCACAGGAACAGAACACACTGTTTTTGTGGCAGTTCAGGAAAAGCAACAAACCAGCACCTGGGAAGGGACCTGGGAAGGGACCTTAGCTGTCCCTTCTGCACAAGGGACAGTGCCCTGTGCAGCCCTCCCACAGTGGTGTGAGCACCTTGAACTTAGCCGACTGCTGGCTCAGGCTCCTCTGCCAGGCAGTTCTGACCATGATTTGGTTGCCTTTTCCCTTTCCCTTCCCCCAAGCTGAGTGGTTATGGGAAGCAGCATGAGATGACCTCGACTCCTGCCTTCCGTGCAACATGCGCGTCGGAGGCACCTTTGGATGTCCACCTGACCCCACTCCCATTGCTCAGGCATCTGTGGAGCTGATGAACGGTAGGCCGTCTGAAAGCAAGGTAATTTGTTACACAACGGTAGGTAACTAATGCACCGCCAGTTCTCTTTGTTTCACGCTCACAGCAATGCTTCGGCGTTAGTGGGATGATTCCTGCTTTACCAATGAGAAGCTAAAGTTCAGAGAAGCCAAACATTTGCCCAAGGTCACAAAGGCAAGTGGTGGTGCTGAGCTGCAACCAGGTTTGCCTGACTCTTGTTCCACTGTTAAGTTGCACTTCACTAGCTTTGCCACATCCAAAGTGCTAGGTTCTTCCATGTGCCTTACAGACCCCAGCCCATAATATTTTACGCCTTTTAGCCTGTGCCCTCCTGGCTCTGGACCCGTGGTTGGGAGGCTTAGAAAGCTGGGGCAGCAGGAAGCAGCCAGCAGACTCCCTACCATCTTCTCCCCTCATGTGGGGTCTTGATTCCTTCATGTGTGAAATGGGTCCGAGACCTGCTTCAACAGGGTGGTTGCACGGAACAATGAACTCAGGAGCTGGAAGGTGCTTTAGAAAACTACAGGTGCTGCTGTAGACAGCGATGTGGTCTGAGACATGGCCCAGGAGGAGAGAATGAAGGGGCGGGTGGAGGGTCTGGGATAGAAAGAAAGCAGAGTGGAAAGGGCCAGGGCTCCCTTATAATTTGTTGGTCAGCTGCAACGTTACCTGCTTTCCTGAGGCCGAAACCCTGGGCATCACTTTGGGTTGAGCAGAGCCTTTCCTCGGCTCTCCTTTCAAACACTCACCTCTTCAGCGCAGTGGTAGCTCTGTGCATTTACCACTGCCCTCTCACGTGCCAGGAACATTGCCCACAGTGTCTAATGGAGTACTCACTCTGGACACGCCTGCTTTTGATCCGTTTTATAGGTGCGGAAACACCAGGCTCAGAGGGGCTCAGTAGTTTGCCTGAGGTCTCTTGAGAGATAAGGGACAAAACCAGGATTTTGACTGAGATTGCTCTTGCTTCAGGATCTGATTGCCTTTGGGCTCCTTGGTTTTTTCATACCTGTGGCTTTCACCACCAGAGAAGCCAAGTGTGCTGGAGCTGGGGCCTGCGCAGAATGCCCCTCCATGGGTGGGGTCCCAAAGTGACTGAAGGCTGAGCTTCTTTAAGGAAGACTAGGCGACAGCCCCAGACCGCTGTGGCTCTGGGTATGTCATAATCTTTCTGTGACACTGCACAGCCCCTTGTCATGGCCCCTCCACCTGCCTCCAGGAGCTCCTTTTGTTGTCTATGCTACAGCCAGATGGAGCTGTCTAAATGCAGCCCCGGCCGAGCCTTCCTTGGTGCAAGCCTCCGGTTGGCTGCCTATTGAAGCCCAAGCCCCTTGCAGGACACGTATGGCCTCCTTAGTCTGCAGCCCCTCACCCTACGTAGGCTCAACTGGCGACATTCTCTAATGGGCCCAGCTGATTTGTGACTTCACCAAGCATTTATTTATGCTGTTTCCTCTTCCTAGATGCCCTTCACCCTCCATTGCTTAATTGTCAAACTCCTTTTTGTTCATTTAAAGCGGTGATCCTTGTGGGTCTTTAATGTACTTATTAGGAGGCACATGCATGTGGCACAAAATGGCATGTAGTGAACTGTCTCCTCCCATCCAGTCCCGGCCTCCCAGACACCCTTGGGTTCCCTGTGTGCTGGGTGTTTTCGTATATTTTAATATGTTCACTTCTCAATGCTCCAGCTCATCTGTCCTTTTCTCTGGGACCCATGCCCTATCGGCTGTCCCTTCACCTGCCCCAGATAAGCCCTGACTACTGAGTCTCACACAGCACCCAGATGTCCCTCGGTGTTCAAGCCTTTGGCACATTTATTGCGATTGTTGACAGGCCTATTTTCTGTCTAGCTTGGTGGTTGCTCTTGTGTTGGTGTCTGTGTCCCCAGTGGGAGACAGAGGGCCCTGGAGCTCCGTGAAAATGAGTTAAAGGTATTGCTGGAGGACCAGGTGTGTCTTGAGGTGGTGATGATGCCGTACCTGGGGCTGCTGCCTGTCCCAAAGCCCCCAAGAAGGGAAGGTTTGCTTAATGAGTGGTGGGGAAACTGAGGAAATGGCGGGAGGAGAGGGTGGGGAGAGAATACCTACAACTTCATTTCACGCTATGGAGTAGAATAAGTTCCAGATGGATGAGACTAAAAATGTGAAAACAATGAAACTGAAATAACTAGAATAAAACATTCACGATTTTGATTTCCGGATGGGAAGGTGATCCTAAGCATAGCAGTGATGAAAGAAATTACAAAGGAAAAGATGTACATAGTTGTATGCTTAAAAGTGGAAACTTCTGTACATCAAAACATACCAGACATAGAATTAAATAAAAACAAATATGTAAAGAGAGCTTACAAATCAAAAAGAAAAAAATCTAAAAACCTCAATAGAAAAAAATGGGCAGTGGACATGAAACGAAAATCAATAGAAGGAAAATGTGTGTAAGTGTATGAAAATATGTTTAACTTTATTAGAATACAAAAGATTCAGTTAAAATAATGAGGTTATTTCTCACATTACTTTGTCCAAACTTTTTTAAAAAGTCGTCATGGGGGCTGAGAGGAAGTGGGGCAAGCAGATTACCTTCTCCTTCTGTGCTGAGGCTCCGCACCTGAGGGCGGCTTCCTGACGTTTCTCAGCAGGGATCAGAAGCCTTAAGAATGCTGGCTTGTGCCCTTTGTTCCAGCAATTCTGCCTCTGGGGATCTTCCCTGAGAAATATTCATGTTTTTAGTAGTGGCCAAGTTCTGAGACAGCCTAGACATCGATACTGGGCATTAGAGAAATGATGGCGCACCTACGTGGCAGGACATTATGTGGCCTTCAAGCATTTTAATTGTTAGAGATAGGTGTACTTTGGAGAATGGAAGAAGACATCAAGTGCAACTGGGGTTCTTTTTTCTTTCCACTTTCTATTGTTCTGGGCTATTTACTTTACCATAAGCATGTGTTATTTTCATTTTAAAAATCATGTTTTTGAATATTTTAAATTGCAGGGTTCTCCCACTATCCAAAAGTAGAGTGCTGCTATGAAACCTTTGGTAAGCCAAAATGGCGTAAAGCAAAGAGGCAATTACCATTAATTTACATGGAGAATTTTCTGAGTGTTCCCAGGCCCCAAATTCAAGGCACGCACGATATTGTCTTTATTTTGTTCACCATGATCAGAACACTTAGTTACATCCAGTTTTACGTTAAGCGTAACACCCTTACAAGCTCTTCCAGGCTTCTCTGATACCTCGGACACACATCTTGCTAGCGGAAGCACAAACTGACTGAGGTACAGCACAGATGCTCACAGACCCAGCTCAAAGCCGTCAGCCTGATGCTGAGATGCAAGTGCAGTTCCCGGGGAAGGAGCTTGGCGGGGCCGCTCTTGCTGCCCCAGATGCACGGCTTCCATAATGCTTGCTGCCAAACAAACCCTATCACTGGTTTCACTTTTTGCCTTTCTTTATTTTTTTTGGTACAAGTGAAAATCCTCTTCGATTTCTTTTGGTTACAAAAACACGTGGTAATGCCTTTCATAGAAGTGAAGTGGAGTAAAGCAAACTTTTGGAAAGCAGGGGGACACTTGCATATGGAAGAGTTATCATGCTGTTATGCTGCTGGATGGGAAAAAGCAGGTCATAAACCTACATACACATACGACAATGCTTCATTTACATGTGTATGCATAATGAGTGAGCCCTGTATTCAGTCCTTGGCACATACAAAGTTCTGAATAGAGACATACATACTGATATTATGACAGTAATGCATATACAAGGTCTGTCTGGAAATAGTTCAGACATCGTTAATATTATGAGAAGGGTTTGCACGACATCAACATCAATGTAACCTGGCAGCCAAGGAGAGTGGACTGGAATGTGCATGTGTGAACAGGGATGACTTCACTGTACTAGTCAGTGGGGGTGGTAGACACCGTTGACTGAGCATGTATACTGTGTGGCCAACACATTCAAATTGATCACATCACATTCAGTGAGTAGAGCAATGGATCTGCATCAAGTTTTGCATTAAGCTTGAACATTCCTCCGTGGAAACTATTCAGGTGATTCAGAAGGCTGCAGCTGGGGTAACTGGTGACTGGCAGCTTCATCACAACAACACATCTGCTCATGCATCACATACCGGGCAGAGTTTTTTTGGGAAACATCAAATCACCCAGGTGACTGGGCCCCACTACAGCCCAAATTTAGCACCCTGCAACTTCTGGCTTTTTCCAAAACTAAAATCACCTTTGAAAGGGAAGAGATTTCAGATCATCAATGAGATACAACGGGGCAGCTGGTGGGGATTAGGAAAACAGTGTGAGGTCCCAAGGTGCCTACCTTGAAGGCAAACAAGGCATCACTGTCCTATCTACAATGTTTCTTGTATCTTGTATCTTCTTCAATAAATGTCTCTATTTTTCATAGTACATGGCTGGATACCTTCTGGACCGACCTCATATATGTATGTAAAATATAACCAGTGAATATATCTGGGTTGCAGAGTCAGGGATGATTTTCACCCTTTAAAAAAAAAAAAGATTTTATTTATTTAATTTTAGACAGAGGGGAAGGAAGGGAGAAAGAAAAGGAGAGAAACATCAATGTGTGGTTGCCACTTGTGCTCCCTGCACCGGGGAACCTGGCCTGCAACCGAGGCATGTACCCTGAATGGGAATCGAACCAGCAACCCTCTGCTTTGTAGTGCAGCACTCAATCCACTGAACCACACCAGCCAGGGCTATTTTCATACTTTTTAAAAACTTTCCTACATTTTTCAAAATTTCTACAATGAGTATGTAATATCATTATTATATTAACTTTATTATAAATTGTTGAACCAAAAAGGACTTGGTGTTAAAGCTCAATTAGACATTTATAACTGCCAGTGTTCTGGTTAATTGAAGTTTGCCTGTATTAAACAACAATAAATGAAACTTTTTCATGTCACATTTGTGTCATTTAATAGTGTACTTCCACACTTGACTGCCTCCCTTGAGCCCTATAGCATTCCTGTGAGGTATTGAGATATGGGAACTTAACAAGACATAATGGAAAAAGTGTACATACACACACACACCCAGAGCACACACCTGCTATGACCTTGGGCAAGTCACAGTCCTTGAGGGCTTCAGGCTCATATTTAGATGTCCAGGACACAGCAGAACTTGATATCTGGGCTTCCTGACTTCTTCAGCATCTGGTAGGCACAGGGGGGAGTTGGCCAGGCAGGAGGAGGAGAGAGGAGCACACCCACAGTCCCCAAGAGGTGATGGGGTGCATCTAGAAGGCCTCCTGGCTGCTGTCCCTGGAAGCCCACATACTGCCTACTGAGGCTCCTCCCGCTCCTAACGCCCACAGACCTGCCCTTCTCATCCCAAGAGTGGATCTGGCAAAGAGGCGACCTTTCGTTGGAAGAACAAAAGAGAAAAACATGCCCTGCCTATGCTTCCAGGCTAACTGCCTTCTGTTCTTTCAGTCACTAGATTTCTGTGGGATTTGTTTCCGGGGTGCTCGGGACACAGAGGGTTCACAGAGCCTCAGGGCAGAAACTCCAGTTCACAGATAGACTGAGAAATCCTTGGGGGCATAGGCAGACAACACGAGCAAGACTGCGGGGCAGCACGCGCAGGACATGATGATCATACCTACTGGGCGAGAGTTTAGAAAGAGAATAACAATAGTGACAAACAACAATAATGAAGTAACAACGATCATTTATTGAGCACCTATTATATGCCATCTGTTATCTCATTTAATTATCCCATCATCCCTGTGAAGTAGGTAATGTCATGTTCACTTTGCAGATTTTGAAACTGAGACTCAGAAAGGTGAGATAACCCATCCAGGTACTTGGCAAGTAAATGGGAGGGATGGTTCTTTCCCCCAAACTAATACCCAGAACTCACCCCATATATGATATGCTCAGTGGGAGGTGTTTGAAGTGGATGGATTTAATGAGTACCTACTGCATGCCAAGTCCTGGCTTTCGTGATCTTTATGTGGCATGCCATCTAATTTTCAGTATAGCCTTTGTGGGGCATCTGTAATTATTCTCATTAACAAATGAGAAAATGGAGGCTCAGAGGTTTACCCGGTCGCACTGAACCAAATAAAGGCCTTTTTAGGGAAGCACTAATGGGGAGAATGAATCTGGAGTAACCTGGACCCGAGATCAGAGCCCCAGAGCCAGAAAAGCCTAGGGCAGGCATGGGGTGACTGGGTGGAGGCAGCAGAAGGTCTAGGGGTCACTATGATTTTGGGCAAGCCACCATCCCAACCTCAATTTCCTCATCTGAAAAATGGGACTGCAGTACCTTCTGTGCATGGTTGTCATGAGGATTAAATGGGGATTGTCATGGGGATTAGGCTCACAGGATGTGCTTGACAAATGCAAGGTCCCTCTCCTCCTACCCATTTTTCCTTTCCTCTGGTCTCTGTTAGTCAGTCAGCACTTGGTGGGGGAAGGGGATTGTAGAACCAGCCTGGCATCTATCCTTGCCCTCCCTGGCCCAGCACCAGTGTGTCATAAAGGTTTATGGAGCCAGCTGAGCTGCCCCCTGGCCCTACGACCTTACCTTCTCTGGGCCTCAGTCTGGCCTGTCAGAGTGGGCCGTGCGCAGGGGACGCCAGCTGGACTGTCTCTGGGGGCCTCCCCATACCCGAGATTCCTACCCCCAGCTCGCTCTCTCTTTTAGCCTGTACCACCTTCCTGCCGATCCTGCCCACAAAGACTCCGGGGGCTGAGGCTGCCACCCACTGCCCCAGGGACTGTCCCTGAAGGTGTCTCTAGTGGGTCACTCCCCAACACATGTCAGGTGACAGGCCCATCCTTCTCTCTCCTACAGCCCTGGTAGGGGCCCCCCACTCCAGCAGGGGGCAGGGAAGTGACTCAGCCCCCACAACCCCCTCCTCAGACTCACTCACGCACAGCTTTGCTTTGGAAAAAGGGTGGTTTTCATTTCTTTCCTTTTTTTTCCTTCAAGCACTCTTACTTGTCTGCCCCTGGGCTGTCTCTCCCACGGGCCTCTGTGGTCTAGGCCAGGAGTCTGTGGCCAGCCCTTCTCTGTCCTTTCCTGGTGGAGGGTCCCATCGTCAGGGCGGGCTGTGTGGCCCTACTGTGCATGGTGGGAAAGAGGCCGGCCTCTGGAGGCCCCAGCTGGCCCCCTATTATATTGGCTTCTATTAAATTGAAACACATAGCACATCTATTACACAATAAACCACAGCTATTTCATGGATCAAATTAAGTTTTATTTGGGCAAATTACAACCTTTCCTACAGTCGGGCCTTTGTGAGGCCATTCCTTTTTAATAAAAGCAGCATTTCTGGAGCTGGCCCTCCTGGACCAAAGCTCCGTGGTGGGCTGGGGGCTCAGGCCGAGGCTGGCAAGAGGTTGGAAGTATATGTGCAAATGTGTGTGTGTGTGTGAGAAAGAGGGAATTCTTGGGGTCCCTCGTGAAATGGATTTGTCTACCTTCTCCTCCTGCCTCCCCATCCTGAGGTTGCCATGGAAGTCTGCAGAGAACTTCTCATTAAACAAGAAAAAAGCTGCAGCAACAGCGGCAGGAAAGCATTTCCCGGAATCCGGGAGGAAGTGTGAGTCACCAGCCTGCTAAGTGAGCTCTGCGTGGCCACTGTGGCCCCAAGCCCAGGAGGCCCGGAGCGCAGGGCCCGCCAGCAGGACTGCGCCAGGCCTGCCCGCATAGACATGCCTGCTGCCCAAGCTGACGCAGGCTCCAGGAATGCAAACAAAGCTGGGTGGAGGGGCCTTCTGACGGCTGGGGCACTGGGCCAGGCAGGAGGGAGCAAGCCTGGAGGAGAGGCCTGCAGAGGGGCTTCAGGTCCGACAGGCCCCTCTTTGGTGTCCTTGGAGCCCGAGCTGCTGGGAAGGCTCCAGCCTCTCAGTGTGACCTGGCCTAGCACTGCCAGCTCTGGCACAGCCTCCAGGCTCCTCCTCGTGGGACAGGGGCTGGAGTTCTCAGAATCGGGACTTGGACCAGCAGCATCAACATCAGCGTCAGCTGGGAACTGGTCGGAAATGCAGATTCTCAGGCCCCGACCCCAGACCTACTAAACCAGTAGAGTCCAGAGATCTGTGTTTTAACAAGTCCTCGAAGCCATTTTGTTGCACACTCAAGTTAGGGGGCGACTGTACTCCAAAGATCTGTATGTCAGCTTCAAACTCATACTTACTGGTTATTCATTCAGAAAATTAGGAGGTAAGGCTTAAGTAATGCTTACCATGTGCGGGGGGCCGGGCTAACTGCTGTATACACGCTGAGTCACTTAATCCTCATATCCACCCTGAGGTCAGGGTCTCTGATCATTTCTCCATTCTACAGGTGACACAGTGCTGTTTTTTCAACCAGAAGCCAGCGTTCTGGGATCTTGGAGGTGATGGGAGATGCTGAGTCCAACTCATAGATTTGGCCCATGCAGGTTAACTGGTTTTGTAGCGGAACTTTCCCTGGGTAACTTTTCTTAAACGCTCTTCGGTGGCTGCCCTGTCCCCTGAAAGGTGGCGGTGGGGAAAACTCTCACTCCAGAAGTGGGAGTACAGAGGCAATCAATCAGGCAGGTGGAGTCAGAGAAAAAAAGAAGAGAACAAAAGAAGCCTGGCCTGAGCAACGCAGGGCCCTGTAGAATCTTGTTTTCCGAACACGGTCCCTGGACCAGCAGCATCCACATTTCCCAGGAGCCTATTAAAAATTTAAGCTCTTGGGCCCCACCCAGGCCAACTGAGTTCGAATCTGCATTTTAACAAGATCATGTGCACTTTCAAGTCTGAGAAGCACAGGGTGGGGCACACAAGCACATACATCCCTGAGCCTCTTCTTGCATCAGAGAGGGAAGGGTCATGGGATCTGGGGTCTGCACCAGCCTCCGCCCAGCTTCCTTCAGGCTCTGGCTCACATGTTAGCACAAGCATCCCCTCAGCAAACCCTGGAGCCCGAGGTACAGGAGGGAGCCTCCAGCCCTTAAAACTCACAAGCTATATAGTGGAAGGGACTTTCCCTTTGTCAGGGCCCCTCTCCCCAAAGTCAAGGACCTTTACTTCCTATACTCTCTTCCTAGGATGTGGGCTTTGGGTTCAAACTCAGGCTCTGCCATTTATTGATTGATTCTTGTTATAAACTTCTTGATGCCTCGGTTGTTGTTTTCTTTTCTGTAAAATACAGTAATGATATTTTTCTAGATCATACATTTGGGGGTTGATTAAATCAGTGAATACATATAAAGTACTTAGAACAGTGTTATATAACTCCATTACATTAGCTACCTGCTTTCGGCCTTCCTTTTCTCTCTCCTCTTGGTGGCCCTTGGGCTGAAGCAGGATAGAGAAAAGGAAGCCCTGACCTGTGAAGAGTTAGCACCAAGGCAGGGCTACCTAACTGGACTCCAAGGGTAACAAGGGCTCCTTTGGGGGAAAGAAGAAATGATACCTGTATTTTACCTGTGATATGCCAGGCTCAGTACCAGGCATTGTCCTCCTCTCCCCAGTTGTACCAGGAAAGTATTGTCACTTTCTGAGCTTACATATGAGGATGGAGATTCCAGAAGTACAGTCACCAGCCCAAGAAGACAATTATTTAAGGGTAAAGCTAGTGTTTGGTGGCTCTGCCTGGTTAGACTTACACGCATGTCCTACACTCACGTCCCAGGACCCCATACTTTTGCCTCTTCTACAGCCCAGCCCTGTTCCTAAGGAGAGAGCAGGATCTAGAAGGCCAGAGCCGGCGGAAGAGTGGGGAGGCTTCTAAGGACATTGTTCACGGCTCTTTCCCTAGGGCCTCAGTTTCCCTTGGGTAATGCTTCCTTCTTGCAGGTTGCAGGGCAGGTTTGCTGAGTGGACCTGTGGTGGTTTTAGCTGCTCCACCAACAAAGTTTGCTCGTCCCTCCGTCCCCATGACTGGAAGGCACATCTGTGGCATCTGTGTTGAAATCCCAGCAAAGGAAGACTCTGGTTTCAGCTCTGCTGCATAAAGATTTTGGAAGTTGTCAGTCCACACTAACAACAAGAAAAAACTGAACAAACTGAAAGTCAACATTTTTTTTTTTTTTTTTACATCCATCAGAGACTTAAGGCTACAGGGCAAAGTTCCACACTGAAATCTAGAGAAATGGGTGAATACAGAGAATCACAGCCAAGATCAGTACCTGAAGCAGAAGCCCTCATCATGTTAATTTTCAAAACTATGTTACTGAAGTATGGTTGACACACAAAAAAGCTGTACATATTTAATGTTTACAACTTGATGAGGTTGCATGTAAGTATGGACCGGGGAAACCATCATTACAATCTATATCATAAACATATGGAACTTCTGGAAGCTGAGTGTGGACTAGCTTGAAAGTTAAAATCTTCTGGGGGGCCCAGTCTCAAGCCCCCCCATACTTTCATGGGTTTTATCCCCAGGAACCCCACCAGGTTCACATGGTAAAGATGAGACAAAACCCCCCTCCGTTTTGGGTAGAAAGAGAGGAAAAGTAAACATTTTGAAATACGTCCAGAGTTTTCTCCATAACAAAGGCCTACCCTTTGTTACAAGAGCCTTGTATGACCTGGTGAAGGGCAATTAGGCAACTCCAGCCCTCCCTAGCTTCCCTGTCTCATTCAAGGGGAGAAAAAAGGGCTTAGACGTGCTTCTGAAGGTCACAGCCCAGGGACGCAGGCCAGCTGAATCTCCGAGCTGTCCCGATGAGTGTGGAACACTTCCCCTCCCCCACATCTTCCCACCAGCGGCGGCCGGTCTTCAGCACAGCGGCCGTGGGTTACAACTGGAAGAGCTGCTAGACACAGGCTCTTTTAAAGAAGGAGTTCTTAGGGAAACCCGAAGATGACAGGGGAGGAAAACAAACAAACAGGGCAATTCTAGGAAACCAAAGCCTCTGGCACCTCCAACTACAGCAAACCTTAAACACAGCCCGGCTCTTAGTCAAAATTAATACAAAATCTCACACTAAAAGCCTGATTATCTCAATTCCCATAATCCAATATATCATGTCTGCCTTTCAAAAGAAAACTAACAGACATGTTAAAAGGCAAGAAAACACAGTCTGAAGAGAGAAAGCAGTCATTAGAACCAGACTCAGATATCATAAAGATTTTTTTGAATTAAGCAGGCAATTTAAAGTAACTATGGTTAGAAACAGTGATGGGTTGCCGCCACCACCGCCACCATCGTGCCAGACCCTTGGGTCTCAGTGAGGTGGGGTGGTACTCCGGAATGGGAGACAAGCCAGTTTGGGAGAATGGGTCCAGCTTCATTCAACATCGCTACCAGTTATTTGATAATGACAGAACCCACTGAGGTGCACTTTACATTGACACGTCCATCATGCCTTATGTGGGAAGGGCAGCAATTCAGGAGGAAAGCTGCCATTGTGGAGTTGTCAACCAGCCTTTCATCCCAGAAAAGCCAGCACAGCATCATGGCGCAGGACTGTCAGCCCAAGCCAGATAGCTGCATCATCAGCATGGTTGGGGGCCAGCTTAAGGCCAATGGGGACCCCATCACGGGGTGCCACCAAGTGTTCCTATTAAAGAGCATCAGCGATGCTTGGGTTTGCACCAATGACATGTTCAGGCTTGCCCAGCATAACTTCGGCTGACCTCCTCCTGGCCAGGCACTCCGGCTGTTTCCTCTTCCCTGCTCTTCCGGAGACTATTCACACTCCTCCAGATGCTCCAAATACCACACACAAACAAGCAGGGCTGAGGCGGAGGAGCAGGCACAGTGCACTGCTGCTACCCAGGTGTTGTGCATGATGTTTGGATGCTAGAGTAGTTACATCAGATAGGAGAAGTTTGTGTTGTACCAATGCGTGCCCTGGAAAGACTTTTAAGTAATGCAAAAGGTTTTTTTTTTTTTGTTTGTTTGTTTGTTTTTTAAATCTGGCAAGTTACTGTAGTAACCCAAAGAAGTGAAGGAGAAAGCAGCTGCCTCACTGCCCAGATATTGATTTGTTCTGATGTTTCAATGACTCATGATGCAATAAAACCACAAAAAATTTTTCTTAAAAATAATAAAATAACTACAATTAATAATCTAATGGGGAAAAGTAGATAGCATGTACAAACACATGCATTATATAAGCAGAGATGAACACTCTAAGAAAAAAATCAAAAAGAAATGTGAGAAATAGAAAACACTGTAACAGAAATAAAGAATCCTTTTGGTGGGCTCATCAGTAGACTGGACATGGCCAAGGGAAAAATCAGTGAGCATAAAGGCATATCAATTGAAACTTCCCAAACTGAAATGCAAACAGAAAAAGAATGAAAAAAAAAAAGAAAGAAAGAAACAGAACAACCAAGAAGCATGGGACAATTGCAAAAGGTACAACATATGTGTAATGGGACTATCAGAGAATGAAGAAAGAGAAAGGAGCAGAAAAAATATGGTTGGGAGTTTTCCCAAATCAATAACAGACACCAAACCATAGATCTAGGAAGCTCATCCAATACCAAGTAGGATAAATACAAAAATATCTGCATCTAAGCGTATGATGTTTAAACTGCAGAAAAGCAAAGACAAAGAAATTTTGAATGAAGCCAGAGGACCTGTAAGTAGCATTACTCTCTGCCTTTCTCTGTTGTGTCTGCTGACGCTGCCCTGCTCTCGTCAGCCTCTGTCCTGCTCTTTGCTTGAGACTGAGTATCATGCCTTCAACCAAGTTTTAGAGTCCTGATGGAGAGATATTTGACGTTGATGTTGAAGCTCCCAAACAATCTGTGCCTGTCAAGACCATGTTAGAAGATTTGGGAATGGATGATGAAGGCGATGATGACCCAGTTCCTCTACCAAATGGTAACGCAGCAATATTAATGTCCAGTGGTGCCCCCACTGCAAGGATGACCCTCCTCCTCCTGAGGATGATGAGAAGAAAGAAAAACAAACAGATGATATCCCTGGATGGGACCAAGAATTCCTGGAAGTTGACAAAAGGAACACTTTTTGAACTTACTCTGGCTGCAAACTATTTAGACACCGAAAGTTTGCTTGATGTTCATGCACGACTGTTGCCAATATGATCAAGGAGAAAACCGCCAAAGAGATTTGCAAAACCTTCAGCATCAAAAATGACTTTACCAAAGGAGAGGAAACCCAGGTATGCAAAGAGAACCAGTGGTGTGAAGAGAAGTGAAATGTTGTGCCTGACACCGTCACACTGTAAGGATTGTTTTAAAACTAGTTGCACTGCTCTGCTTGTAATCGTTAACATTAGACCAACAGTAGACAAATGCAGCAGCGAATCAACTGTATTAGCGGAGTGCTGTCCTCATTGTGTGGGTGGTTTGGGCACAGACTCTGAACCTATGGCTGAGTTTCTTTCAGTATGCTCAAAATGTTTCTTTTCTCTTTGCTCTGAATAAAACTGAAATGTGGGTTCACTAAAAAAAAAAAAAAAAAAAAAAAAAAAAAAAAAAAAAAAAAAAAAAAAAAAAAAAAAAAAAAAAAAAAAAAAAAAAAAAAAAAAAAAAAAAGAAAGAAAGAAATAAACAAACCAGAGGAAAAATACATTTTACCCACAGAGCAAGAAGGATAAGATTTATATCAGACTTCCCATTGGAAACCATGCAAAGAAAAAAATGGAGTAAAAATTTTTAAGTATTGAAATTAAAGTACCCACCAATCTGGAATTCTGTGTCTAGCAAAATTATACTTGAAAGTGAAATAAAGACTTCTCAGAAAGAATTGAGCGAATTTGTCACCAGTAGGCCTGTCTTCTAAGAAATGTTAAAAGGAGTTCTTTGGAGAGAAAGCACATGATGTAGGTCAGAAATTTGGATGTACATAAAGAAAGGATGGGTATCAGAGAAGGAGTAATAAAGAAAAATAAATTTTTTTATCTTATTCTTAATTGAGCTAACAGATAACTTTATTCAAAGTAATAATAGCAAAAATGTAACAAAAAAAGTACTGAGTGATTATGGCATATAGATGAGTGAAATGAATACCAGCAATGTTACAAGGGATGGGAAGGAGGAATTGGGAACTCTCTGCTCTAAGGTACGACAACATGATATACTGTTATTGAAAATGGACTTGGGCCTTGGCTGTGCGGCTCAGTTGGTTACAACATTGTCCCAATACACCAAGGTTGCAAGTTTGATCCCTCATCAGGGCACACACAAGAATCAACCAATGAGTGCATACATAAGTGAAACAACAAATCTTTCTCTCTCTTTCCCCACCCCCTTACCCCCTCTTTCCTTCCTCTCTCTCTCAAATCAATCAATAAAAAAAATTTAAGTGGACTTAGATTAGTTGTAAATGTGTATACTGCAAACTCCAGGGCAACAACAAAATTTTTTTTTAGACCTTCAACAGATACACTAAGAGAGGGGAGAAAATGGAATCATACAAAACCAGATAGGTAAGAAAAGTAAAACATATAAAACACAGTTACAAACATGGTAGATATTAATCAAATTATATTAGTCAACACCTTAAATGTGAATGGTGTACATACACCAATTAAAAATAGACTATTAGATAAAAAATAAGACTTAACTGTCTGTTGTCTATAAGAAGTCCACTTTAAAAATAAAGACATGGATACATTAAAGGGATGGAGAAAGATAAACCATGCTAACACTAATCAGAAAGCTGGAGTAGCTACACTAATTTCAGAAAAAGCAGACTTTGAAACAAGGAAAATTATCAGGGATGAAGTGGAGTATTACATGATGATAAAAGGACTAAGTATCCAAGAAGTTATAACAACCTAACAAGAAAGCAGCATGACTTGGAATACTTCTTTCCAGTCCCTTCTTGCCTGTAAGGTCTCTTTTGAGAAATCAGCTGACAGTCTGATGGGAACTCCTTTGTAGGTGACTGTGCCCTTATCCCTTGCTGCTTCTAGAATTCTCTCCTTCATTTTCATCTTGGCTAATGTAATTGTGATGTGCCTTGGTGTGTTCCTCCTTGGGTCCAACTTTTTTGGGACTGTCTGAGCTTCCTGGACTTCCTGGAATTCTATTTCCTTGGCCAGATTGGGGAAGTTCTCCTTTATTATTTGTTCAAATAAGTTTTTCACTGGTTGCTCTTCTTCTTCCCCTTCTGGTACCCCTATAATTCGGATGTTGGGACGTTTAAAGATGTCCTGGAGGTTCCTAAGCCTCTCCTCATTTTTTTGAATTCTGTGTCTTCCTTCTTCATGAAAGTCAAGGACCTACATCCAAGATTGCTCTACCCAGCAAAGCTGTCATTTAGAATGGAAGGGAAGATAAGGTACTTCTCAGATAAGGTCAAGTTAAAGGAGTTCATCATCACCAAGCCCTTATTATATGAAATGTTAAAGGGACTTATCTAAGAAAAAGAAGATAAAAAATATGAACAGTAAAAAGACAGCAAACTCACAGGTATTAACAACCACACCTAAAACAAAAGCCAACTAAGGAAACCACTACAACAGGAGCAGAAATACAGAAATGAGATCACATGGAGGGTTTGCAACAGGGGAGTGGGAGGAGGAGAGAGGGACAAAAGGTACAGAGAATAAGTAGCATTGACAGAGGGTAGAAAACAGGCAGGGGGAGGGCAAGAATAGTGTGGGAAAAGTAGAAGCTAAAGAACTTATGACATATGGACATGAACTAAAGGGGGGGAATGTGGGTGGGAGGGGGTGTGCAGGGTGGAGGGGAATGATGGAGGAGAAATGGGACAACTGTAATAGCATAATCAATAAAATATAATTTAAAAAAAGAGAGAGCAGCAAAGCACTTGAGGCCAGACACTGATAGAACTGCAAGGAGAAATGGACAAAACCACTGGTTGGAGACTCCAACACCTTCTATCAGTAATTGACAGACCCAGCAGGCAGAAAACCAGTAAGAGCAGAGTTGAACTAAACAGCACCATCAATCAACTGGATCTAATTGATAGATTACATCATCCAGCAACAGGAAAATGCACATTTCTTTTCAAGTTTGCATGGAATATTCACCGAGAGACCACATACTGGGCCATATAAACCACCTTAACAAATTGGAAAGAACAAGAGTTATACAAAGTGGGCTCCCAGATCACAAAGAAATAAGACTGGAAGTCAGGAACAAAGATAGCAGGTCTGTTGGTCTGTTGCTAAGTGGAAAAAGAAGTGCACTGAATCGTGTATATATGCACGTGGGCGTGCACGTGTGTACCTGCGTGTGCATTTGATTGAAATATAATGGCGAGAGTATCGGCAATTTCCTTTCCTAATTTTCTCAAAATTTCTAATCTTGTTCAGAAGCATAATGGTAAAATAAAAAATGTATAGCCAAAGGTTTAGAGAATTACTGTTCGGTTGAGTCATCTCATCTGCCTTGAGAACTCTCATGATTCTGTGCTCCCCAAATGCTAACTGTGTAATGTCCAGGTTTGCTGAATCCCTTGGTCTCTATTCTCTGCTTTCTGAGCTTCGGGAAGTTTTCCTTCCTCCCTCCCTCCCTCCCACTCTGCCTCCCTCTTCCTTACTTTCTTCCTCATTCTTTCTTTCTCTCTCTTCTCCTTTCTTTTTCTTTTTGGGGTATGCTTGGGGAAGTAAGAGAAGACACATCTCTTAAAGTATACCTCCCTACTTTCTTGTTTATATAATATTGTGCTGTGAAAGCTTCTAGGAGGCCAAAGAACAAGCACACAAACAAAATTAGACCATAACCATTGTGCTATCTGCCCCTCGCCAACCTGGGCCCCAGATGGAGCCCCAGGACAGAAGTATGGGGGTGTGCATCAGGAAGCAGGGCCAGCACTCCCCAGGAGGAGGGTTCCACATGCTTGGGATCAGATTCAGAAGTGGAGAGAAGTAGCCAGACTCCCCCCAACCCAGAATCTGCACTCAGAGAGGGCGGAGGTCCAGCACCCTCCTCTGTGAGATGTGCATCACAGGATGACACACAGGCTGGGCAGGAGGAGGACCAGGCTCTGGCCAGGAGCTCCCTCAGTGTGGGTGGAACCCAATGTGCAAAGATGGGCCTGGGGTGGGAGGAAGTTTTTACAGGTCAAAAAGTATGTGTTTTGAGAAACCCTCTTTCTGTTCTTGGCTTGGGAATTCGTGTCGTCTGTGAATCATTTCTTCTTGCAATGTTGGTGTTTTCCCCACCTCATCTCAAAGTCATGTGAGCCCCTAGTGCCAGTTTCTGCTCTCTCCTGGGTGGCCGCCAGCAGCTGCCTGTCTATGTCGCCTTAAGGTAGCATGAGGGACAGACAAGGAGGCTGTGCACAGTGTCCCCCTCCTGGGAGAAGGCCCTGCTCTGGACTTGCCAGGTTTTAAGCATTTGGCATGGGGCAGTGGAAAGAACTCTCAATTGGTGTTAGAAGCCTGAGTGCCTCATGGTCCTGCCATGGAACTGCCTGTGCCACCTCACTCCAGCTTCCACCTAAGAAATCTGGCTTGAATATCTCGAAGGGCTTTCTCAACCTTCTGGTCCAAAGGGAAGGGCTGGGACCGGTGGAGGAAGGCTATCAGGGAGCTGAGCCCACTCCTACAGGGTCCTCCCTTGAGGCCCCCTGATCCAACCCCACTCCCCGACATGGTTCAAGGCAGTGGCAGCTACTGGTTAACACAGACCAGATGCAGCCCTTTCCCCAGACATGCTCAGCGACCTTCCTCCTCAGAGGCCTTGGAGATATTTGAAACTCCATGGAGTTTGGCTTCAGAGGCCAAGTGGAAACCACAGCCCCATTACGTGAACACATATGATCTCCCTGGGAGGAAAGAGGTAACTAGCCTCGGAAAATAAGAGGCAAGTTGGAGGCCACTGCTCTGTGGAGAACACTTTTGCTTCCCTGTGTAGGACAGTGTCTGGGTGCCCGAGGGAGGGCAAGTCCAGTGTGCTCTGCCTGAATGGAGGAGTGACTTCAGAGGCAGCGGGCTCCCTAATACCAGAGGATGGGAGCAAAGGTCAGGGGCCTTAGAAAGGAGACTTGAACCCCCTATGTGAGCTGGACTTCCACCAAGGAAGCCATTCTATCTTTCTCCCAATGCAATCACATTCAAGGTCTGTCTAGAAGATATCCAGCCATGAAAAATAGACATTTATTGAAGAAGATACCACTACAACATACAAGAAACATTGTACACAGGACAATGATGCCTCAGTCACCTTCAAAGTAGGCACCTTGGGACCTCACACAGTTCTCCCAATCACCATCAGCTGCTCTGTCATATTTTCCTGAATCTCATAAATGGTCTGAAATCTCTTCCTTTTCAGAGGTTATTTTAATTTGGGAAAAGCCAGGAGTCACAGGGCACTAAATCTGGGCTGTAGGGGGGCTGAGTCACCTGGGTGATTTGATGTTTCACCAAACATCACCCATGTATACTGATGCATGAGTGGGCGCATTGTCATGATGCACCTGCCAATCACCAGTGACCATAGCTGTGGCCTTCTGAACCATCTGAATAGTTTCTGCAGAGGAACGTTCAAGCTTAATGCAAATTTTCATACAGATTTGTTGCTCTACTTGTTCAGTCATTTTGAATGCAATGGCCACACAGCACACATACTCACTGAACAGCATCCGCTGCCCCCCTGACTAGTACAGTGAAGTCACCATTGTTCACACATGTGCATTTTAGTCCACTATCCTTGGCTGCCAGGTTGCATCGATGTCATGCAAACTGTTCTCAGTATATTAACAATGGCTGGACTTTTTCCAGACAGACCTTGTATTTTGAAAGCTTTATGTCTTCCAGACAAATCCTTGAAGAAGAATAATTCCATTGAATGAGAATGACCTCCTGTCCTTCCCTCTCCTCTGGGCAGACCAAGCAATTAAGTTTGCACAAATAAGTGAGACATGATCCAAAGCCACTGCCAGTTAAGATACTCCAGCTTCTATCACAACCTAGTTGGGTAACTTTGGGTCAATAATTTTGTATCTCCATCCTCAGATTCCCATTTGTCTAATAGAAATAATGAACTTCACCTGGAAGGTGGTTGGGTAGGGGGGCATAAAATGGTCAGGACAAGGCTCAGATGCAAGTCACTGTTACTCCCAAATGGCATTGATTAAATCCTCAGTTCCCATTTCTAAATAATCCAAGACCTAAATAATAACTGCCCATCAGCACTGTTGTTGGCAAAAAATAACCAAGATTCCCCCTTTGGATGACTGGTCAGTCAGTTTCATGAGTATGGCACCTTTGGGCTTGAGTGATGGCCTGAGGTGGACACTTTGAATGCTGCTGATGTGACTTTAAAAAAATTGTGGTAACATTGGTTTATAATATTATATAAATTTCAGGTGAACAACATTATAATCCACATCTACCTATACTACATTGTGCTTACCACCAAAAGTCTAGTTTCTCTTCATCACCATACAATTGACACCCTTTATCCATTTCTCCCTCTCTCCACTCCCTTCCTTTTCCCTTCTGGTAACCACCAATCTGTTGTCTACATCTATGAATTTGTTTTTGTTTTATTTGGATTTTAGATTCCACATGTGAGTAAGAGCATATGGTATTTGTCTTTCTCCATCTGACTTATTTCACTTAGCACAATACCCTCAAGGTCCATCCAAGTTGTCCCAAATGGCAAGATTTTTCTTTTTTTCTATGTCCAAGTAGTATTCCATAGTTTATGAACACCACAGGATCTTTGGCCATTCATCAATCATCAGCTCCCTACATTGTTTCCGTATCTTGCCTATTGTAAATAATGCTGCAGTGAACATAAGAGTGCATATATTTTTTCAAGTGTTAATTTTCTTCAAATAAATACCCAGAACTGATATTACTGGATCATATGGTAATTCAATTCTTAATTTTTTTGTGGGGCCTCTATACTATTTTCCATAATGACTATACCAATTTACATTTCAACCAATAGGGTGCAAAGTTTTCCTTTTCTCCACATCCTCTCAAGACTGGTTATTTCATATCTTTTTACCAGTAGCCACTCTAAGAGGTGTGAATTGATACCTCACTGTGGCCTTGATTCACTTTTCCCTGATGACTGGTGATGTTGGGCATCTTTTCATGTGCCTGCTGCCCATTTGTATGTCTGCTTTAGAAAAATGTCTGTTCAGCTTCTCTGCCTACTTTTTAAATCAGTAGTTTTTTGTTATTGTTGTTGAGTTGCATTAAGTTCTTTACATATTTTGGATATTAACCCTGATTAGATATATAACTTACAAATATCTTTTTTCATTTGGGGGGTTGCCTTTTGTTTTGTTGATGGCTTCCTTGCTGTGCAGAAGCCTTTTAATTGGATGTAGTCCATTTGTTTATATTTGCTTTTGTTTCACTGCCATTGGAGTCAAATCCACAAAATATTGTTAAAACCAATGTCAAGGAGCCTGCTACCTATGTATTTCAGTTTCTGGTATTCTGTTCATGTCTTTAATCTATTTCTGAGTGGGTTTTTGTGTGACTGACATGATTCTGAAGGGCGGAAACTGGCTGAGACCATCTCTGCTGGCCCTTCAAGCAGGAAGTGAAGGTTCAGTAAGGGCAGTGGATACCCATGCTTTGGTTCTGCTCAGCGTCTATTCACCTGGGGTGCTCTAGGCTGGTTACTTGGCTGTTGTAGGATGTGGAACTGACTGACTTGCTTGGTCACTTAGCAACCTCAGTTTTCTCCTCTACGAAATGGGAATGGCAGCTGTGTCAGCTCCCTGGGGGAGTGTTGTGAGGGGTAAGAAGAATGTTCAGTGGGTTTAATTATGTGCTCACCTCCCACTGTGGGCAGGTTTTGGCTTCAGGGCTCCAACAAATGGGAATGTAGAGCGGGCTGCTGCCCTCAGCGATTAACCCTGATGAGAAGGCTGTATTTCCCTGGCACAGAGTCTGGGATTGGCTGGAGCAGGTTCCCTATCCATTTAAGATTTGTGAAAGGAAAGACATTGAACTTGATAGTGGACCTTGAAATAGGCCACTACTGGCTAAAGATAATGAAGCTTTTTTTACCCCTGCGAAAATTCCAACTGGGTTTCCATCCATGTCCTCCCTCATCCTTCCCCTCACCCATCAGTGCATCTGTTGGGAACCACCCTGACTAGTTTCAGAAGCTGTAATCCCCTGTGGCTAGAGCTGAGTAAAGGACCTTGGGACCATAAACCGTTAAGGAGGCAAAGCTTATCTTCCTTGTAAGGGTGTCACCTCTGCCTCCTTTTACTTCACCCTACTTGGCCCTGGGCGGATGACCGGTTAGTCAAGGACAGGTAAGATTCCTCAAAGGAGGGATGACCTAAGACAGGCACAGTTGCAAGGGGCCCTCAGGGAAGGCTTTGCGGGGGCTATAGAAAAAGGGGGTGATGGACCTTTGCCCCTTGCCTTTGACACAGTCTGAGTCTTCATTCTGTCTGCAAGAAGTCTCCTAATCTCTTGGCTGCCTGACTTAAGCCTGAAACAATGCCAGAGGTGGGTAGAGCCCTGTGCTGGAAAGGGCGGGTTCCTTAGGGTGATCAGGCCTAAGAGAGAATACGTAAAATCCTGTGAAACCTGCTTTGCTAATACCATCCGCAGCAGATGGGGGAGCTCTGCAGGCAAATCTCCCCCACATGCATCCATGCAGACAGTCACTTCATAAATACTCCATGGGCCCCCTCTTTGTGCTCGGCAATGGGGAGGCAGTGCTGAGCATGGTGCCTGTGCTCTTGGAGCTTTCACTTCGCATGGGGGAGAAAAACCTCAGACTAATAACTGCACACATTAGTACAAAGTTGCAGCATTTAACACATTCTAAGAAGGAAAAGAATGAGATATTGTGACGGTGCATAACAAGGGCCACTTCCTCCTGAAGGTCAGTATTTGCTTTGTGTCTGGCAGTATCCTTAAGCCCTTGAACTTGGCTCACTGGATCCTTGCCATGTCCCTATGGGACCAAAGGTGGACCCATTGTATCTCCACTTTGCAGATCTGGAAACTGGGCAGAGCTTAGATTTCAGTTGTTCCCTCTAATTCTGTGTCACGGGAGGGCAGGCTTCCCTCTTCCTTTTTCTCCAAGTGAGGAAACTGAGACTTTGAACAGAAGATAATGTTTTTCTCAAGGTCACAGAGAACAGGAATGGCTGAGTTCCCTGGCCCTTCTTCTCCCATCGAGTTCCAACCAACCTGGGACAGGACTTTTAGCCCAGAAAAGATAAATTAGCCCTGGTGGAATGAATGCATGGATTAGTGAAGAAGATGGGCATTGTGGAAGATCAGCTGCATCATGGCCCTACAATTCTTCATCCCTCCCTGCATCTACATCCTTTCTCAATAGTTCTGCGATGCCCTTCTACCTGGGGTAGAATGTTCTCCCAGTCCTTGGCTCTAGGCTCAGCTCCATAATTTGCTTTAGCTGACAGGATGTTAGCAGACGGTACAAGCAGAGGATTGACAAAGCACTCGTACATTTCTTCTTTTGCTTCTCTCTTCTGCCATTGTCATGAGACCATTGTCATGCTGGCCAGCTCGCTGAATGACTAGACATGTGGCCCTGAGACAAGCTACCCCTTGCATCTCAGTGAGAGACCCCAGCCCAGATTAGCTGAACCCCACAAACTTGTAAGCTAAATCAGTATTTGCCCTTCAGGTTGGGTTGTTTTGTGGTATTATTATGATAGTCGATGGCAGACGCAGACTGTATGCAGCCAGTTTGACTGAAGATGGCAGGTGATAAAGGCTCTACAGGAGGTCTGCACAAAGCAGAGGAGGAGCAATGAATTCTGAGCTGGGAGAGCAGGGACTGAGTCATAGAGCAATAACACAGAGCTGAATCTCGAAGGAACAGAAAGGAATTGTTGCAGGCAGACATGGAGGTGTACTACCATAAGGCATGTTTGGGGAGTGTCACCCAGCACGGCCAGTGCATGGAGGACAATCTGGGAGATAAGCCCGATGGTGGCAAACCCTGAATGCCAGGCTCCAGAGCTTGGGGCCTCTAAGTGGGCAATAACACACCACTGAATGTTGATGAGCTGGGAGGGAGTACAATGGACTGAATGTTCATGTCCCCTCAAAATTCCTGTGTTGAAACCCCAACTCCCCCACTGTAATAGCCATTGGGAAGGGAGCATTAGGCTTTGGGAGGTGATCGGGTCATGGTGGTGGAGCCCTCGTGAACGGGGTTGGTGCCCTTAGGAAAGAGGCTCCGGAGAGCGGTCTGGCTCTCTTTCCACCGTATGGGGCACAACAAGAAGTTGACAGTCTGCCACCCAGGAGAGGGCCACCAGAGCCCTGATCACAGACTCTCAGCCTCTAAAACTGTGAGAAACACATTTCTGTTGTTTTTAAGCCCCTGGTCTAAGATACTCTGTTATAGAAGCTTGGACCAGCTGAGACAGGCGGGGCTGACCTTTGTTCTTTCATTTGCCCACCTAATCAGGTGCAGAGTCCTGCATGTTTGGTCCATCCTTTGTGCTCCAGCCCCACTTCCTGCCCTCATTCTGACCTTCTCAGTGGGGCCTTTGCTCATCTTCCACATGGAAACCCAGACCTACCTTAACAGTTTTTCCCTAGAAGAATGATAATTAGAACCTGTGTGTCAACAGAGCTGTTCTTAGCTTTACAGTCAAGGAACACATTTCCGAAGCTCCTCTAGGATAGGCCTTGACAGCTTGGGAGGTCATGACCTTTGGAACCTGTCTACCTGGGTTCCAAAACCATGTCACCATGTACTGAGGGAGTGATCTGAGGAGTCCCTGTCCCATCTCAGAGCAGTCTCATTCTTCCTCCTCTTGAATCCTCATTGTACCTTGTGAGATCAGTACCCCTGAGCCTTAGAGGCTCAAGGGTGGGGGGAGGTCTGCCCTCCCACAGTCACACAGCTAGAATGTGGCCCAGGCAGGATGGAACCCAGTCTGTCTGAAACGGGGAAACCTTGTCTGTCCTGCACCATATGTCCGGGTGCTGCGTCCTCCTGGGGCCCCTTCCTAAAATCCTGGGAGGTAGGATGGTGCATTCTCTCCAAAGGCGGTTGCCAACAACTTCGTCCTGCCTGAATCTAAATGAGGCTCCTCCCAGCAAGAGGAAGACCTGTTTCATTTCCCTTTGAATCTCTACTGGCCTTGTGACTTTCTTTAATGAAGAGAATATGACAGAAGCAACTCTGTACCAGTTCAAGGTCTCACCTTAAACAGCCTAGGGCCTCCTGTGCTCTCTTGCATGCGCGCGCACTCGCTCTCTCTCTCTCTCTCTCTCTCTCTCTCTCTGCCTCTTGCCAGCTGCCGTGAAAAAAGCTTGGGCAGACTAGAGAGTGATGAGGAACCACAGGGGAAGACAGGCCACGGGAGGAGAGCTGAGGAATTGCAGCACAGGCACGTGAGGGAGTTCTCTTGCACGGTTCAGCCCAGAAGAGCTCCCTGCTGGCCACAGCCATGCTGATTCCACATGGAATGGGATCCACCTGGTTGCTCCATAGAGCTGTGAGAAATAGTAAATCACTGTTCTTTCAAGGCACTAAGTTGTGGGTTAGTTTGTTACACAGCATGGATAACTGAAATAGTTGGCCTGGCAGATGCCTAGGTTCAGAGCCCTGGGACTTCTAACCTCCTCCAGGGCCCTGAGCCCTGGTTCCCATGGTTGCCAGACAACTGGCAAAAGCTTTCCAACTATTTTATTCTTGCTGGGGAAGGAGAAGGGAGTTGTGTGATTTCCCCACATTCCATTTTGAAAGCTAATGGAGCTAAGACAAGCTACTGGGAGTTCTATGAAAAGAATGGCAAGCTAAGCCCTGGCTGGTGTGGCTCAGTGGATTGAGTGCTGGCCTGCGAACCAGAGGGTCGCAGGTTCAATTCCCAGTCAGGGCACATGCCTGGGTTACAGGCCACTTCCCCAGTTGGGGACATGGGAGAGGCAACGGATTGATGTTTCTCTCCCTCTCTTTCTCCGTCCCTTCCCCTCTCTAAAAATAAATAAATAAAATCTTAAAAAAAAAAAAAAATGGCAAGCTAAAAGCTTAGACTCTGGGGTCAGATTCCTGGGATTTAAGTTCCAGCTCTGCCAATAGCTAGCTGTGTGACCTTGGACAACTTACTTAACCTCTCTGTGCTTCAGTTTTTGCATCTGCAAAATGAAGTTAATGTTTGTACCTGTCTCATAGAGTTCTAGGAGGATTAAATGAGGTAATATATACAAACTCTCAAAATAGTGCCTATTATAGGCCTTCAATAAATATTATCTATTGTTCTACTCCCCCTCCTCCTCTTTCAATACCACTGCTATGTCCCAGGGGTTCCAAGCTGGATATTTCAGTATTCTTGACCTGAAGGAGCTCATAGTCTCACAAACTAAAGGTGTAGCTAACACCTAAATAGGTAAGGTGTAAAACAGGGGAATAAACATAAGTGTGGCCAAAAATAAAATAAGAATGGCCAAGTCTGGGAACAGTTTATTGTAGCTGGGAATCAGGAAGTCTTCCTGAGAGAAGTAGCAATTGAGTTGGGTTTGCAAGGCTGACAAGGAGTTTGCTGCCTTTTCAGGTAGGTTTACAGACTCTGAGTAAAAGCAACGGCCACCACCCTCATACAACATAAACACAAAATAACAGTAGCTTAAATGAGATAGAAACTTATTTCTGACTGAAGCAGAAATCTGGTGGTGGGAGGCCCAGGGCTCACAGGGTGTTCTGCAGTGACAGGCACCCAGGTTCCTTCTATCTTGTTGCTCCAAGATAGGAGGCCTCCTATCTTGGTACGTGGCCTCCATCTTACGCTTCTCCCTGGTGCAACGTAATTGCCAGAGTTCCAGCACCTCTGTCCCTTTAAGGACACTCCTGAAAGTTGTACACAGTCCTTACGAGCCACTGTCAAGCCTTCATTCCAGGGCTAATCTAACTGCAAAGAGGCTGAGAACTATAGTCTTCATTTTAGGTGGCCATGTGACCAGCCAGCCAAGAACTGGGGGGTCGTGTTACTAAGGAGGACTTGGGGAACAGACGTAGGAGGTCATAACTGGCCAAGTTCACACACTAAGGACAGGCGATAGGAAGGGTATAGGAAGGACAGGCGATAGAACGAGCAGCGTATGTACTTAAGGCATCTGGAATGGTCAGTTCCGTCTCCATACAGCCTTCAAGGATCTTCACTCTTCTCTCCTAAGGTTCAGCGTGGCTACTTCTATGGATTTGCTTTTAGACTAGGCTCTTGCCAGGCGGATATGCTCCATTCCCAGCTCTCCTGTTGCTCTGGAGGCTCCCTCCTTCTCTGAGCACTCATGGGAGGAACTGAGATGCTGGAGGGGCTCCCTGTCCTCACAGCTGGGTGAGCCCCAAGGAGCTGGTGGTCACTGAGGAGATGGGGCTGCTGAGTTGAGGGGCCACAGGGATATTGGCCAGAGCTCTCACCAGGCTTCTGACCTAGGTCTGGACAGCTGGGCCAGGGGCTTGAAAGGGCTCCCCAGGCCAGGGGAGCATTGTAAACAAAGGTCAGGAGATGGAGCTCCTAGGGGGCCTTCGGGGAGAGCTGTCCTGTCAGTTCTGGGGGCCTGAGGCCTGACAAGGTTGGATGTTTAAGGGATGAGGGCCCACACACACCTACAGATCACATTGTGCAGAGGAGCTGGTTATGGCAGGCTGGGACCATGGAGTCCGTGTCGGTGGAGGGGAGAGGGAGCCGCAGACCGGTGGTCTTGGAGCGGCCTCACTCTGAACCCTGACTCTGGGTTTGGAGGCAGAGGAGCAGGAGATTCACTGCTCCAGTTCTGCTTTGGATATGAGGGGCGACTAGAAGTTTCAGTTTTCTCATCTGTAAGTGGCGATATGCTTCTCAAAGAGCACAGTGAGGGTTCCGGATGATAGATGGGAAAGGTCTTGGGAGTGTTCAGGCGCTGTGCACGCACGCCTGCTACTACGGAGACCTGCGAATGAGGGGCCACCCACGCGGCGGCATCTCATCAGAATCCTCATAGGTCTGGGCTTCAGCAAGGCCGTGCTGCAGGCCCGGAAGGCCCAGCTGAGGCCTGAGCTTCTCAGGGAGCTGCCCATGACCTTACCCCCAGCCTCTCGTATCCTCTGGCTCCAGTAGGCCCAGGCCTTGGGTCAGAGCTCTGAATGCAGACTCTAGCCAACAGCCTGGATCCTGCGACCAGGCGAGCAGTCTGTGAGCCTGGACACTTGGGCTGAGGTGGCCTGGATTGGTAGAAAGCCCAGGTACTAGAGGAAACACTCACCCAGGTAGAACCTGCTGCTCCCACGCCCACAGGGACCATGCAGGCAGCCAATATGGAGAGTGGCTAAGGGGTGGCAACCTCTGGGCAAGGGTGTGCCCGCCCGGTTCAAATGAAGTGTTTTGACAGGCTGTCCTCAGAGCACCACTGCAAGCCGCAGGCTCTGTGACTTGGTTTCCCAACCACAAGTGTCTGCTCTGGATGTGCTGCAGGGAGAGACAATATGCTTTTCTGCAAACTGGAGAAATCAGCCAGCCCAAAAGAGAGAAGTGCCAATCTGCTTTGCTTCTGTAATGGAAGGTGAGGTGGGGGGTCCAAGGTGCAATCAGGTGAGTGGAACCCAAAGTATGCCAGAGATGCCTATTGTTTTCTTCGCCTAGCAATACCCCCTTGGTGGGAACTGCTCCCCACCATCACCAGCCACAGGCTTCTAGTAAGATTTACCTCATTTATTCTCCCCAGGGGGTGAGCACCTGACACAACCTGAGCCAGTCAGTGTCTCCTGCAGAGAATTTGAACTTGGGACCAAAAGACTTCAGCTAAGGCAAGCTGTCTTCCCATCTATAGGTCATGAGCCCAGGAGCTGATGACAGCCATGCTTTCCACCACTGACCAGAGGAGTGGACAGAGCCTGGGTCATGAGAGGGGGAAAGAGACAGTGGAGAGCAGCAAGGTGAGAGAGTGGGGGGAGCCCCAATGGGCACCCACAGGCTGCCAGCCCTGACTGCGCCCTTTCCCAAGGCTGACCGGGTCCTGGTCTGGGATTCCAGGGGGTACCCCAGGCTCCTTCCGAAAACATCTTAGCCCCTTCCCTCCAACATTTTCTTTTACTTGCTATAGCTAGTAAGGTGAGTTTCTGTTGTAACTAAAATAGTCACACCTGATATAAAGAAAAGCCCAGTGAGATCTAGTTTTATGTCACTGCTGCTCCTTGAATGGGCAACTTCACTTGTGTTAGCCTGTTAAACCCTTATGATGACTCTGCGAAGTAGGTATTGTTATTATTTCCATTTGACAGATAAGAAAACCGAGGCCCCAGAGAGGATAAGCAACTTGCCTAGAGTCACATAGCTGACAGGAAATTGAGCCTGGGTTGGTTGAGTCTGGAGCCTGAGCAGCCATCTTCCTGTGCACTTACCTGCCTTGCTGCAGGGGTTGTAGTGGAAGCCACTGGCCTGGGGGTTCTTTTGGGCCTCGTGCAGAGCTCATGAGTCTCTGGGCTTATTTGTCTCTGTTCTATTGAATAGGTTTGTGTATCTTGAGAAAGAGCCAAGTTGGTTGGGCTTGATGTTTTGAGTGCTGGGCTGGAGGTGGCCTCCGTGGGGAACCCAGCCAGGGCCTGGCCAAGCCCCCAGACCAGGCTTGGCCGAGGAGGCTGACATCACATCCTGCCACAGCTTCGATGCCTGCCTGTGAGTCATGGGCCCAGACAGCCTGGGCTGAAGCCGTTCTCCCCCAGACCCTAAACCTAAGCCACCCCTCCCAGGAGACTTTTAGGCCCTGGGTGGTTGTGACCTTCTTTTTTCTGTTCTCCCTAACACTCGTTTGGGAGCCCCTGGCTGCATTCTACTGCTGAATAACCATGAAGGACAAAGCTGAGACCTGGGACAAGCTTGGTCCCCACCCCCTCAAAGGGTGGGTGATTGTCCTTGGAAGGTCAGATGGAGAGAGAAGACTCAACATTGGCTGAGCCACGGGAAGCCATGAGGTCCCAGGGAAAATAGCAGAGGACCTGGTAATTCATCTGCAAAATGAAGTAGAGTTGAATAGTAAAAGCCTAATGCATTACAGTGGAAAAACATGGTGGACATCCCCTCCCAATTTAGTTGTTGCTAATGGCAGGAAAGTCCACTTGAGAAGCACATAGCACCAAGGGTCCTGCTGGACACACTGAACCTGAGTCTAGTCACAAGGAAGCAAATCAAATAGAGTGACATTGTGCAAAGAATGTGGCCTCAACTTTTTAAAAATGCCAACAGCGTGAGAGTAATTGAGAAAGAAAAAGTTTGGAGAACTATTCTAGATTCCAGGAGATGCAAGGAGTGATCCTTGACGGGATCCTGGGCAGGATGGGGGAAATACAAAGGACATTACTGAGACAACTGTGGCAAATTTGCACATGGTCAGTACAAGAGGTAATAGTTTGGATGTGTTAAATTTGCTGAGTGTCATCATTGTGTAGGGATTATATAGGAATATGTCCTCATCCTTTATTTTATTAGAAAACTTTTTTTATCCTGCCCTGGCTGGTATGGCTTAGTGGATTGAGCACCAGCCTGTGAACCAGAAGGTCACTGGTTCAATTCCCAGTCAGGGCATGTGCCTGGGTTGTGGGGCACATCCCTAGTTGGGAACATGCAAGAGGCAATTGATTAATGTATCTCTTACACATTGATGTTTTTCTTCCTCTCTTTCTCCCTCCCTTGCCCTCTCTCTAAAAGTAAAGAAATAAAATCTTTTTTAAAAAAATAAAAATTTTATCCTAATCCGAGGACATTTTTTCATTGCTTTTTGAGAGAGAGGAAAGGAGAGAGAGAAACATCAATGTGAAAGAGAGACATCAATCTATAGCACCAGGATTGGGGATTGAATCTGCAACCCAGGCATGTGCCCTGACTGGGAATTGAACCCAACCAACTGAGCCACACTGGCTAGGGTGGTCCTCATTCTTAAGAGAATTGCTGAAATATTTAGGGGAAAATGCCATGATGTCTGCAACTAATTCTCCATTGGTTCAGAGATGAAGTAAATGTAACAAAAATTAAATGCTTAGCACAGGGCAGACCTCAGAATCATGAGCTACTTCTCCATCTGGCCTAGAGCTGCCTCTGCCCTGCCTCCTCCCTAGAGGACCCCTTTCCTTCCAAGCCCTTCCCTGAACTCCTTTTCCCAGAGGAGGTGGCCACAGGGAAGGCTCTGGGAGAACAGCATGAATCAGCCACAACCATCTCCCTGAAATTCAAGTCTTCCCCTTCAAAGAAAGCCCACATCAGTGCCCAAGGACCTTCCTTTCTCCCAGCCCATGGACGAAGCATCCTTTCCTGGAATGGTCCTTGTGCTCTTTAGTCCACCTTGCAATGCACTAGTCATACTGTCACTTGCATGAGGCCAGCAGTTCCAGTTCACACAGACCTGGTCACACGGATGTGTCTCTGTGTCTCTAGGATGTACTGAGCACCTGAGCTATAGTAAACGCTCTGCACACGTTTGTTAACAAAAGCTTAGGTGCGAGTGCGGATCTGCTGCCGTTCTGGAGACTAGTTAAGTACATGTTGGAGTGTTCATATAGTATAATAGAACACTATGCAGGTGTCAAAAGAATGACTCGAGCTGGTATGAGATAATCCAAGATGTAGCAATAAGTGACAGCAGCAAGGCGCCCTACTGTGAATGCAGCAAGCTGCTGTTTGTTTAAGAGGAAAAAGCATGTGTACTTGTTCCAGCAAATGTTGCTTTAAGGGTGGGGATGGGGGCACTAAGGATTTGGGCAGGGAGTGAAAGTTTTTGAGTTTTTGACATGTGTATATGAAACTATTTAACAAATTACATGATTTGTATTTATAATAGAGTCCTACTCTTTGGGGGAGGCTGAGGGAACCCCAGGAATTGGGTGTGAAAAAGGGAAGAAACAGGTGAGCATCACCTCTGAGTGGAGGAGACGCTTGGGCTGCCTGCCTGTTGTTCTGGCTGGAGGACCCTGACGAAGAGCCCCTGGCAGCGGAGGGGTGCAGCAGCCTCCCAGAATCCTCAGCACCACAGGCTTCTCCCACTTGCGTGATGTCCCTTCCCCTGGGCCCTACAGCTCCTCATGACACCCACTTCCATGCCTCTGCCAGGCTTGTGCCTCCACTGGAAATGCCCTGCCTCCATTTTCACATGCTGAGTCCTCCTCAGCTTTCAAGGTCCCACAGTTCCTGCCTCTGACCAGTGTTCTCCTGACCCCCCATCAGAGGCCCCTCTCACGCCATCTCACTCCTTCAGCCCTCAGCGCTTGCTCTAAAGACCTCAGAGCTGAGCAGCTCCAGCTATGAGAGTAGGCGAAGGTGGAAAGGGCGTGCAGAGGACTCCGGCCCCACTGGCCTTCCTCAGTTCCAAGGCCTCCTGCTGACCGTTCTGGGCCTACACTCTCCTTTCCCCACCCAAGGAGTAGCTGTGCCTCCTGGAACTTCTTTGCATGAGGAAGGGACTGGAACACGTATAACTGGATGCACGTGTTAAAGAAAAAGTTCTCCTGACCCTCATTAGAGCAGTAAATAAGGAAGACTGTACTTGGGACTGTTGCAGCAGAAGCCAAGACTGTCACAGTTGGGTTAGAGGCTCAGCAAAGGCAGTTGGGGACTTACAGTCAGGAAGCAGAATGAGGGGGCCCTTGGACGGAAAATCACAAAGAGGTGACATCAAGGGTAGGGAGGATTCTTGGTAAACCAACTTAACAGGATTCTTCTGAAGGCAGGCCAGGGTGATCAGATACCAAGGTGGGGGTATCCTCACTAAACTGAGAGGATTCTTGCTAAAACAGCTAACCAGGCCCTAGACAAAGCCCAAGGACCAGGCCTGATCAAAAACTGGGCTCAGGAGCCTGCGGAGTTTGTTGGAGAAGAGAGTCTTTGTCATGTGTTATGGGATGTTGGCAAAGTTCTCCTTTTTACAGGTGAGGAAACAGAGGCTCAGAGACCGAGTCATTTGTCTGAGGTCTGGTTTAGTCCACCTGGCCCCCGGGAGGCTCGGGCCCGGGCTCCTCCTGTACTTGCCCATTGCCCACAGCTGTGGGTGAAAGGCCCTGGGCTCCAGCCCCTATGTTGCCACTGGTTCCTTGTTGTTTGCCCTGGGACCTCCAATAGAACCCAGGAACAAAGCTGTGAGAGTCCTCTGGCCACACCATGGAGCTCAAGAGGACCCGGGTGGTCCAGGCTTGGGCCGGGCAAGGCAATAATTAGCTGAGAGCTCCTCTGGAATGTTAAGTACCCAGGCCTGGAATGCAGCTCCTGCTGGCTGCAAATAAGCCCCCATCATCAGCAGGCCCTTCAGTAAAGATAAAAATCAGGGTGGGCAGGCACTGAGGACCCTATCTTAAGAGCTCCCCCATAAGGCGGCACATTTTTCTCTCTCAGGATCTCCCTCCATTTAGAACTCCTTCCACCTTGGGACTAGGCTTTGCAGGTGTGGTCAGGGGCTTCCTACCGTTACCCCTGCCTCCTGGTGTTAGCGCCCTTGCGTAACCCCCTCTCCTTCAGTATGGGCTAGACGTAACAGCCACTTTGAACAAATAGAATACAACAAAAATGACAGAACGTCACTTCTGAAATTAGGTTATGAAAAGACCATGGGTTTCTTCTTGGGTACCCTTTTACTCTCTCTGAGTGAAGCCAAGCTGCCATGTTGAGAGCTGTCCAGGAGAGAGGCCCATGTAGCAAGGAGCCGACGGAGGCCAGCGTGGCTGGTGAGGCACAGCGGTCTGCAGTCCAACACTCATGAGGCACTGAATCTTGCCAACAAGCACTCGCATGAGCATGGATACAGATTCATCATCCCCCATTGAGCTCAGATGCCAAGCAGTCTCCACCTCTAGCTGGGATCTGTTGTTACTGAACAGCAAGTGGGGTCCTGTTGCCCGCCACCACCCTCTATGCAAAATTCCAGAGGTGACTGGTGATAAAGGAAAGGAGTCTTTATTCAAAAGTTACACAATTTTGGAATAACAGCTTTCCACAAGTATTAGTCACTTAAGCCTATCAATTAAGGCTAAGCTCTCAACACCTTGAATTCTCTTATCATTTCCCCCTGTTAGTTTTTAATTATCTTATTTCTATCAGGTTAGTTTACAAACTAAAACAACATAGGATACAAAAAGCTACATAATTTTCAGAGCTCATCCCCTCTAGAACAGCCAAAGAAAATAACCCTGCCACCCTCTGCCAGGCCAGCCCAATCCTAGGCTGTGCCCAGAGTTTCTTCTCCCTTCCAAAATCCATCCAAAATACTGTCCTTTGGGAAACGCAGGCAGCTGCAGATGATCATCCAGGCATCTACGAGGAAGAGAGAGAGAGAGAGAGAGAGAGAGAGAGAGAGAGAGAAAGCATGCACTTCTTTTATTTAAAATCTTCTAACCATAATTCCATGTGCCCTGGAGGCATTCAGCTTCTCAGTCAATCCCATCCTAGACAGTTTGCCATTGCCTCCGGCAACCTCCTCCTGGGGTCCCTTCCTGATCCTCCCCAGTGATCTGATCAGATCTCTCTGTATCACTGGGAATAACATGTTTTGGAGCTTGGGCCCAGGCAGAAAGATAGGTGAAAAACAAATTCATAGAGCACTCACCAGGTCCAGATTCAGATGTGTGGCTAGTCCAGATGTGCACTGAGAACCCTCATCCTCAGAATGCAGAGAGGCCATGTACGAGCAGGACGGTGGGAGCCTCATCCCGGGCCAGGACACTCGAGGGATTCAGACATGATCCCACTTTCCCACATTCCCACAGTGAGAGCCTGTCCCTCCAAAGAAGGCATCACTTCCTGCTTCGAGGCCTAGACCCCAATCCTCCTGTCTGGTCAGGAGATCACAGACAGTCTAACCCAGGGAGGCTCACCTCTGTCTCCCAGGGCCAGCCCCACCAGTTTACAGCTAGACACTTAGAGGCCCAGGGAGGGGCCTGGCTTGCCCATGGTGATGGAGCCTGGGACTGCCATGTCCAGTATTCAGAACCAATGTTTTCCAACTCTCACAGCCCAGGGTGTTGGGCTCCAGGCTGGCTTCTTAAACCGCAGCTTGTGTAGGGATCTTCTGCAAGGCTTGTGAAGACACAGGTGGCAGAGCCCCACCCTCGGAGTCTCTGATTCTATAGGCCTGGGTGGGGCCTGAGAATTTGCATTTGTGATCATTCCCAGGTGGTGCTGTTGCGGCTGGGTGAGGACCACACTTGGAGAATCAGTGCTCTAGACTGTCTCTCAAGTCACTCTCTGCAAGGTCCCCAAACCATGGACCGAGGGCAATTTGCAACGTCCCCGTGTGCCTGTGTGGGCAAGGTCTCCTTTGAAGGAGCTGGGTGCGGCTGAAAGAACCACAAAGGGCAGAGCCCTGTCTTGTTCATCTTTGCAACTATTTGCCCAGCAGCTCCCATATTTGCTGACCCGTAAAACCCACAGATATAAATGGCACACCTCAATTTCATTAGGAGACACTTTTCTAAAAGTTTCTTTTTTACTTATAACCATTCTGAAAGCATTTTATTTTGTTCAGGCAAACTGAGTATTCTGTACAGGCACATCTTTGTTAAGAAGACTAGTTGGGTGCTAATAGGGAGGAAATGATGATCTCCACTGTAATGTGTTCTGTTTCCAAAGGCTTTGCCACAGGCTGTGGTTGCATCGATCGCTGTGTTTTACCTTTTTTTGGCACTAAAGCTTGTATCCTTAAATCTGATACTTTATCTACTGGGCGATTGGTGGATCTGTCGATACAGGTATAGGTTCACACGTGGATGTGGATTCCGGTGCAGGTACAGCTGCAGATGCAGATATCAACAAAGATGTAGAAGTGATGTTTTCTAAAGAGAATGAACACGCTTCCTGCCTCCCCTTCCACTGCCCAGAATGTGGATGTGGAAGGGTGCTGACTTGGATGTATCGAGATGGCAGAGTAACAAGGTGGAAGGGGCCTGGGCGTCTGGACAACCTTGTGGAGTAAACTCTGACCAATACACCACACACACGTCCCCAGCAGACAACAGGCTCCTTGAGGATAGGGTCAGAGCTTCCCTCTTCCTCACCACAGCTCCTAAAACAGGGCCTAGCATGGCTTGGTTCTGGTTCTGCCCCTTATTAGCAGGTGACCTGGGGTAAATGCCCTCCCTGGCCTCTTCTATAAAATGGGACTAAGAAACATTCTCACTAGATTGTCATCAAGCTTAATGAAGTGTTGTACGTAAAACACAGCCCTACGCTGGAATATGATAGGAGCTCTAAACCATCGCTCCCTATTTCCCTTAAGATAAAGTCTCAACTCCCTACCAGGACCCATAAGGACCTCTATGTTCCAATCCTGCCCATGTCCCTCGTCTTACAGCTCCTACTTTGAACAACAAGCCAGATGGAGTTGCTCCAGAGTCCCCTCTTTCACAGGGAGTTGTCCTAAGGTCACAGTGAAAGGTGAGAAATGTGCCCATAGGTACAGTATCCAGACCCAGGGGGCCTCTGTAAGTCCAAAGCGGCTTCCCTCCAGTGTAGAAGCAGGTGACTGCATCTGCAGGTGAGCACCAGGCAGAGTAGCTGGTTTGTGTTTAGAGACCTCCTGGGATCAAAAATATCTTTAATCAGGGGAGTCATATTCAGAATAAAAAGTTCACGGGCTGCTTCTCTATCACACTTTCAGTTCTGGTAGTAGGCACTGTTTTCTAATCTGTAAGCCTTTGCATAGGCTGCTCCTTCCATCCCCACACGCACCCTGCCTCCTCCTTTGCTTCGCCTTGGCCAATCCTCATCCCCGTCCAGGCCTCTGCGCAGGTGCCGCTGCTTCCCCGCAGAAGCCTTCCCTGAACGTCCTCTGTCCTGCGCAGCGGTTTTCCTGTACATCCTGTACATCATTGCATGGCTGCTGGTCGGTCGGTCTTTTCTACCAAGTCCTTCCTTCTCTTTTGTTCAATGTTCAGCCCCAAGCACAGAATTTGGCCCGGTCAATAATACTTGGAATGAATGAACCCATAAGTGAATGGTGGACTGTCAGGGATGCCTTTGTTTCCATCAGCTGGCATCTGGGGAGGGCAGGAAGGGGACAGGGAGCACCGCGGGGGCCTCTCCTTCCCCATCATCCTCCCAGACCCCTTCCCTGCCCAACAGGGCGCCACTGGGCTGTCCCACACCCTCTCTGCCGCCTGCCCAGTGACCTAATTATTGTTTTTTCTTCCAGCCCCGCGGAGGGGAAAACAGAAATTCCTGGTGGATGACACAGGCCCGGCGGCCGCCTGAGAGCCGAGCACGGGACCGGCTGGGCCGGCTTCGCCCGCCGCCCGCCCCGCCATTAGGGCCGCGCGAACCCGTCATCAGGCTAAGTACAGAGCGGGCGCGGGCCGGGCGGCCGGGAAATTGCCGGTTCCCGCTGACCCGCGGGGCCTGCGGGCGCCCAGAGTCTGGGGGTCAGGAGCGGCCCGTGGCCGGTTCGATGGTCATTACCACCGGCCAGCCCTGTGGGGACGGAGCCGTGGTGGGGGCGGCTGCGCTCCTGGGGTGAGGGAGGGTGGGGGAGGGACAGCGGGGCGGGGCGGCGCCGGGCGCAGGGTGCGGCGGGAGGCGTTTGGAGCCGGCAAGGCCCAGGGTGCGGCCACAAGACTCATCGCACGCTGCGAGGGCTCTGGGGGCCTTTGGCACCCCTCTCCCCTTTCTGGGCCCTGCCCCGGCTGCTGGAAGAGGCACTGGGCTTGCAGCCAGACCGCCAAGGGGCTGAGCGGCCCCAGCTCTAAGGGAGGGATTAATATGTCATGTACCATCCATGGGCCCTTGATGCTGGAGAGAGCCTCAGTTCCTCCGTCCACGAAATGGATCGAAGCAGCTAGGGATGACAGGAGATGTGCCTGGGTCAGCCCTCTCCTCCATGCCTAGCATAGAATAGGCGCTCCATTTTCTTTCACTTACTAAGGAAAAGGGCACTCAGTCACTCACACTTTCTGTGTGCAAATATTGGTTGCACACTTTCTATGTGCAGGCACTGTGTGGGGCCTCGGGTTGTAGTGATGAATAAGAGATAAAACCGCACATTCTCAGGGCAGACCAACAATAAACAAAAAAATACACACATCAGATAAGTCAGTGATTCAGGTGGTAATAGGTGTTAGGAAGAAAAATAAAGGGTTAGGGGCAAGGCCTGTAGGAGTGGGAGGGGTTGTTCTATTTTAGACTCAGTGGTCCAGGCAGGAAGGTCTTCATGGAAAGGTTCCCTTTCAGCTGCGACCTGAGGGCAGTGTGGCAGTGAGCAAGGCAGTGATCTAGGGGAAGCCCTTTTGGGGAAAACAACAACAACAACAACAACAACAACAACAAAAACAACAACAAATGACAGAGCAAAGGCCCTGGCTCCCCTTCCCTAGGCCTTGCTGGCAGAATTAAAAACAACTCCTTGTTCTGGGTTCTGGGCTCCTAAAGTACATGATTCCTTTCTCCACCAATCTACAGGAAGGATGCATGAAGAGGAGGTCTGAGTCAGACAGACCTGGCTTTAAATCCTGTCCCTGCTACTCACAAGCTGTGTGACCTCGCACAAGTCACTTAACCTCTCTGAGTGGTGGCTCTTCCATCTGTCAAACGAGGAGAACAATGGCGTGTTCCTTACAGGTCTGTGTGAGACTCCAATGAGGTGACACTGATGTGCTGCAGGCTCAGACTTGGATGCGCTTCTGTGCTCAAGTGAATGGTCTGTGGGATCTCTGAGAAGACCTTGGTTTTCTTCATCTGGACATTGGGCCTGTCTCTGACTGGGAACGGCACGTCTTGGTGGTGATGGAGAGCGAGTGGCAGAGCGCTGAGCAGCCTGGACAGACTCTGGGAGATGGTTCCCAGTTGTGGTCTGGTGTTGGTCATTCTCTGGGACCTGGCCCTGTTTATACAGAGAGAAGCGGTAGAATGTACTTCCTGCTACACCCCCTCCACCCGCCCCAACTGCCCAGGTCTCAGCCAGACACTCAGTGGGGTTCAGAGAGGAAAGCTCCAGCTAGTCCAGGTCAGGGCAGAGCTATGATATTGGTGAAGTTCATATTTCACGTCCTCACCCGCTTCCCATCCTTTGGGTCCCTCTCCCTGCCTCCCTGGCTAAACTTGCCCTTCCTTGGGAAAGGACAGGAGGTCACTTCAATCATACCCGAGGGAGGATTTCCATCTTTGGAAATAATTCTGCCACACTCCCTCATCTGACACATGAGGGAATCTGAAGCCCAGAGAGGGCAGAACTTTTCCAGAGAACACACAGCAGTCCTGGGGTATGATAATTCATGCCAGCAGACCTTTGACCTAGGGCTGTTTCTTCACTGTACTTCATGGCCAAGTTCCACCTCTTTTACAGAAGGAAAAATCTAAGGCCCAGAGGAGTAATGTGAATCAGCAAAGGCTTCCCAGGCCAGCAAGTGGCAGTGTGGAGAGAAGAATGTAATCTGTGCAGGGTTGGAGGAGAGTTGGGAAACTTCCTGGACCGCTCCAATCATTCTCAGGCCCTCCTGTTTCAGAGATGGTCTCTGAGATCCCTCACAGGAAAAGCCATCTGGAGAGATCTATGGTCATTGGCTCCCCCTGCGTACCCCAGGAATCCTAAACTTCTGCCATCCTGAAGGGCCAGGTCAGCAGGTAGCCAGGTGCACATTAGTGTGCTCCTCCATGTGGCTCTGCTGAGAGCCAGCTGTGATGGCTGAGTTGCAGCGGTGCCTGGAGGCCACCACAGTCAGGCTTGGTGCCACCTCAGCTGGCCCAAGGTCTCTAGATGCCCTGGCAGAAGCATTATCTCAGAATTTGAACATAGCAGCCAGATCTGGCACCAAAAGCCCCTCCTGGCCTGCAACTTTTGCCACTGCTTGCAACAAGGAGTTGTTTTTCATTCATTCATTCACTCATTTATTCGATTCAACAAGCATTTCTGAGTAGTCTGTTAGACGCTGCTCCACACACTGAAGGTGGAACAGAGAGCAAGATGCAGCCTGGCCCTCTGGAGGTCACCTTCCAGAGTGAGGGACAGGCAGTAAACAAACACACACACAATATTTGGTCAGACGGAGGTAAAAAGGCGAGGGGATGGTGTGTGACGGGGGTACTCTCTAAAGTGGGTAACTGAGCAGCGGCCACCGTGGAGTGGAGGCTCTGCCATGTGGGTGCCTGTGGCAGAAGTTCTGAAAGAGGGAGCCAAGGGCAGAAAGGCCATGAGGTGGGAACATGGTTGGCATTTTCAGGGGGTAGCAGGGAAGACACTGTGGCTGGAGTGAGCAGGGAGGGGGCGGGAGAACACAAGACTGGGGGGGGATGTGGCCTGTGAGTGCCCTTTATGGCTCCGAGTCCACCCACTTGTTCTGTCTGCGTCTGCCTCGGTGGAGCTGTGCGCCCCCAGGGCAGCCTGGACATTCTGGGGAAGTGATGCCAGAGCAGGCTGCCTGACTCACCCCTATTGGCTCCCTCCACCCTTGCACCCCTTCACCTGTTCTAAAAAGCAGGATTGGAAAGATTGGTGAGGAAGCTGGCCTCCCCTGAAAAGAATTTGGAGTCAGAAATCTCTGGATTCCAGGCCAGGCTTCACTGCTTAGTAATTGCATGAGTTTGGATCAGCTACTTAAACTCTCTGAATCTCCACATCCATATCTATAAAATAGGACTAAATACGCCTACCGCCTAAATAGCTTTGAAAGCTGAGTGTATGCCCACCCTCTGACCCAGCAGGTGCACTCCTAGGTACATAATCAAAGGAAACAAATGCACGTGTCCAAAGGCACGGACCAGGTGTTCCTAGGGGGTTGGTCATAGTGGCCCTAAAAGGCAATCAACTCTGATGTCCCTCAGCAGAACGGCTGAGGAAGGTCTAGTGTTGGCACGCAGCGGGCTATGACTGAACAGCACCATATACAGAGACACCAAGTATATATTATTCCATTAACAGGAAATTCAGGTAAAGCTAATCTGCGGTGAAAGTGGCTACCCCTGTGGGGTGCTCGCTGGCAGGGGACTTGAGGGAAACTCCTGGCATGCTGGAAGTGTTTAATATTATGATTTGGTTAGTATAACACAGGTTTATATGCATGTAAAAGTTAATTGAACTCAAATTCCATGAACAATTTGAGAGTCGTGCGTGTTGTGCTGTGTATGTTATATTTCAATAAAAAGGTAAAAAGGGGGAAGTGTACTGCCTGTGTAGCTGGTGAGAGTGAATGGGATTGGCAGCATAGTGATGTCTGTCTCCAAATAGGTCCCAAGAGCATCCCTGCTTCCCAAGTGCCACTGGGGCCCTGCCTAGGCTGTCCCTCCGTGGACCGCCGTGGACCGAGCATCAGCGGGGGTCAGAGAATGCTGTCCTGTTGGAATGGAAGAATGGAATGGGACTGGGTCTTCTTTTTTTTTTTTTTTTTTTTTTTTTTGAGGGGGGCTTATTTTTTCTGTTGCTGTGCTTTGAGATGAGAAAATGACTGTTTTTATCATCGAATGAGGCAACTTGCTGATGCTCAGGTCTCAGGCACATGATGAAGACCTGGGAGTGGGGAGCACTTGGCTCTCCTGGCCGGAGGCCTAACAGATGGCATGGAGAGGGACCACCTCTCCTTGCAGATGGGCTGGGTCCCGCAGTGAGAGGCCTGAGGGCCCCAAGCTCCCTGGCAGTGGGTATCGGAGCCCCGCCCCTTCACCTCCCATTAGCCCACATCCGAAATGCTCCCAGGATCACCTGGCTGGCAAAAGTTGTACCACTTCCACCTTTCCATACTGTCCCAAACCCAGAGAGGGGAGTGACTTCCCAAAGGCCACACAGGAAGTCTGCAGCAGAGCCAGGCCAGAGCGTGGGCAGAGGGCAGGGTTAGAGGCTGCAGGCCTGGACTGCCAGCCAAGCTTCCCCCTCATGCCCATGAGGGCAAGACCCCTCCCAAGCAAAGACTGGGGTTGTTCCCCAGTCTGTTCTGAAGAGGGAGGACATCTCTAGTATTAATGGGGGTGCACTTTCATTATTAACTGGACATGGAGGACTGGGCTTCTCTGCCAGGGGCTGTATAGGGTGAGCCCCATCACCTCAACCCCTTCCAGCTCAGGTTCACACTCTAGGGTCCCCCTCGCCTTTGTGCCACTCCTTCCCTTGCTTCCCATAGAAATATCCTGGGCTGCCCCTGTTCTCATCCTGTGTGATCTTGGTTTGAATCAGGCCAACCTGCACTGAGTGAGGTGGGAGTGGCCTGAGGGAGATGCTGGAGGTGTGGCCCAGGGCCGGTTCAGACACTGATCTCTTCCTTTTCACCCGCCTTCAGGGGTCGGTTCTGAGTAACCTCCCCTGGCTAGTTCGTGTACCCCACCCCAGATCCTCTCTCACGGGCTGTTCTGTTTCTTCACCACCCACGTCCCTCACCTGTGGTTATCTGTTTATTGGTCTGCTTTCCCCACAAGACTATAAGCTTCTTGAGGATAGGAGCTGCATCTATTTTATTCACCTGGGGCCCCTGGTGCCCAACACAAATAATAATAGATCTTTGATAGAAGAATGAATGAATAAGAAGTGTTCTGGCAGGGATACAAGCATGAAGCAAGAGAGTGCCAGAGCAGGAAGGGTTAATTCTGGGGTGTGTGTGTGTGTGTGTGTGTGTGTGTGGTGAGGACCACTTGGGCTGAGTCCTGTGTGGTTGCCTAGGTTTCAGAGGAAGCTGGCTGAGGGCAGCAGAGGGCAGGAGGACTCTTCTGAAGCCTGTACACCTCGAAGCGCAGGCTCTTCCTTGTGAGCTAGAGGCCTGCCTGTGAAAGTGTGTGGGGTCCCTGCATCGATGGAAGGGCCCTGGGTCCACAGAGGAAGGGAACCTGGGCCCCCACACGGCCAGGCAGAGCCAGCAGAGACATTCCTCCTCTTAGAGAAGGAAGAAACCCAGGCCTCTGCCTCCAGGCACACTGGCCCGGGTACAGGGACTCTCCCTGTGGCATCTGTCCCAGGGAGGCCCCAGAGAGCCTCTAGCTCAGGCCTCAGAGAAGGCCAGAGGCCTGCCCTGGGTCACACAGCAAGGAGGAGCAGAGCTGGAACGCACTTGGGGCCTGGGGCCTCCGGTGCTGGCCCCAACCCCCAAGCCCCTCCCTGCCTCCCCAAGTCACCCATGTGCAAGGGCCTTATTCAGGTTGGTCAGCACAGAGAAGGTAGCCCCAACCCTGGACCCCTGTTCTCTCCGTGGTGAAACTGGGAGCCCCAGGGTCCCCATGCAGTCTCAGAGCGCAGGACCGCTTTCTCGGCAGCGTCGGCGCCCATGCCTGCTCACCGGAACCATGCTCAGGACGCTGGGAGGCCTAACTTCAGACATGCTGCCTATTCTCTGGGCCTTGTCTTCTGACCACCCCCTCTCCTGCCCCACCAGCAGACGGCATCTTTCTCAGGTCAGGGCCTGTGCCGCTTCTGTCAGACTGGAGACTCTTTGCTCATGGGCATCTCGGGTCTCAGCTTTGCAACCCTTGGCACTGAGTCCTACCCCAGGACCCCCGTGGCTGGCTAGGCAGGAACCCCATGGTGTACTCCCTTATACACCCCCTACTCCGGGCCAGGCTATCTGTGGACTTGGGGTGGAGGCCTGGGTGAGGTCAGGGCAGGCTGCTCTTTGCTACCCTCTTCCCAGAAGCTCGAACAGTCATAGGCCATGTCTTACTTGTTCCTGTATCCCCTGTGCCCACCCTAAAGCCTGGCATAGAGTGAGCCCTTGTGACATGAAAGAGGCAACTTAGGATGTCATTTGAGGGACTCTGGGAAGACATTCCAGCCACCACCACCCCCAACTCCCCAGGAGCCACAGTCTAGAATCCCACTGCGAGAGGCCCATTCCTTCACATTTTCTTCCTGGAAATAAATCAGAGTATTAGTTTATTCTTTTCTTGAGCCCAGAGCCTGAGGAACTTTTGAGAGGGGTCTGCCAGCCTGTCCCGAGGCCTCAGGAAGAGAAGGGCTGCGATCCCAGGGAGGAGCTAACCTCTGGAGACAGGCTCGGGCTGCTGGGGCCCTTGGGGCTGGTGAGAACAGCAGGGCTTGTCTGGGAGGGAGCCTCCGACAGACGCTTTATCAGGCCCTGTCGCCAGCGTTATCTGTGGCTTCTCAGCAAAGAAGGAGACACAGTCCTCAACCACCCTCAGACCACTCCAGGCCTGGAACAAAGCAGCCGAGTCAGCTGGCAGCCCCACAGCTCCGCAGCTCAGCCTCAGGGCCCACGTGGGGTGTTCGGGGGGTGACTGGCCCAGCCTGGCGACTGCCCGTCTGCTGGGACTCCCCCGCTGAGTGCCCGTGGCCGCAGGGACCAGGTCCCTGGGGCTTGTCTGCAGAATAGGGATGGGGCACCGGGTCACCGCAGCCCCTCCAGGGCCTCGCCGAAATGTCAGCCACAAAGGACGGGATACAGAGGGGCCTGTCCAGGAACAAGGGCCAAGTGTTGGTGTGGGCTGAGGCTGGGGCTGGGCTGGTCAAATGTTTACTTGGAATGGTTTGAGTGGGCACCCTCAGGCCACGGGGGCAGCTGGCGCCTGGCACGGGGCCTTTCTACCCACTACCATGGGGCACTGCAAGGATTCAGACCCATCCCAGGTGGGCACAAATCCAAAAGAACCCAGAGGGGACTGCCAGCCAAGGCCTTGGCACGGCCACGCCCTCCCAGGCCCTGCCCGCTGTCAGAGACTGAAGAAGCTGGGAGGGCTGGCTTAGTCTCGCATTCTGGGAACACCTGCTTCCCTGGCGTCCTGCAGGGCTGCTGCCACGAATGGTGGGGCAGGTTGTGTGCTGTGAAAGGCACCTTGCCGCTGCAGCTAGAGGGCCTGAAGTCCTTGCAGCTGGGCAAGGAGCTGCGCCAGGCCAGAGGGTGCTGTCCTTGCAACTGTCTGCTGGGAAGGGGCACCTTTGTTTGGTGGGCCCCGGAGACCTTAAAATGACAACAGGTTTTTTGGTAGGTACTCATATAATCTGTTAGGGGTAGGCTGCCAGATATAACACAGGATGCCCAGTTGGATTGGAACTGATATAAACAATGACAATTTAAAAAATGTGTAATTATGTCCCATGTCATATTGCCGTGTTTTAGTGTTGTGAGGGGTTGATGAGGTTCCTCACCTCTTTTCACACTCCTCCCTCCTCCCCCCAGCACAAAGGGCCCTAGAGACATGAAAGGGAGTGAGGAAGGCTGGAGTGCGGCAGGAGGGGAGCCTGGGAGGCCACAGGGACAGATGGAATCTGGACTTGGAGGCCGGGTGATTTGAGTGAGGTGGGGACCTCTAGGGGGCTTGAGCTTGGGACTCATGTTGTAACATGCTCCCTCTGGCGGCCGTGTTGAGAATAGACTGGACTGTCAGGGCCCAAGCTGGCTGACCTGTGAGGTTATTGCAGCCATCCAGGGCAGTGAGCATGCAGCTGGAGAGGAATGGCTGATTCTGGACACATGAACTTTTTAGAATGGAAAACGTCAAACATGTACAAATAGTACAAGGAACTCATCACCCAGTTCAATCGTCATTAGCTCATAGCCAATATTGTCTCATGGAGACCTTTCACCCCTCCTGGAAAATGGATTATTTTGAACCCTGATATTGTATTATTTCATCCATAAATATGTCAGCATGTGTCCCACAGAGATAAGGCCTGGAAAAAAATCCCTTTGAAGCAGGTACCACTAGGAATTTGCCCAAAGACCTCAGGCAGCTATTGAAAGAAAGGGGACCCCTGACCCCACGCAGTGCATTGCTGTTGGTTCCCCAGTCTTAGGACCACCTCTCCTAAAGTTTTCTGGTGTTTTCCTCCTCAGGCCTCCTCTCTCCCACCTCTCTGTCTGCATACTCGTCCAGCGTGATGTTCCGCAGGCTCGGGTCCTGGGTACTGGCATGGAGCCCCCGTTGGACCTGCCTGCCTTTTCCCCATACCTCACAGCAGCCCAAAGCCTCTCCTCTTTCCGGTCCCTTGGTAACAGGGTTGCCCAGTGTTTGGGAAAGAGGTTCCCTAAACCTTCAAAGTCCACCCCTCCCTGGGGACTCAGGAAATGCAGGCACCCCAGGGGAATGCAGGGGTCGCTAGCAGGAAGTCACAGAATGGGATACAAGGCCACCCATTCAGGTGTAAAAACCCTCATAAGTGCAGGGAGGCTCTTGGCTTTCTGGAAGGCCACCCCCTGCAAAAAGCAGTGTGGCTCTGCCTCTGACTTACTGGGAGACTTTGGATAGATCCCTTCCCCTCTCTGGGCCTGGTCAGGTAGCGCTTCTACCTGCTCACTCTCCACTCAGGTTCTGCCTCTCTACGGTTCCTGGGATGGGAGGAGCTGAGGGGCAAAGCTAGGCCGGGGAGAGGCTGTTGGGAACATGATGACTTCCGACCCAGACACACCCACATGCTGATTGTCAGAGTATCCCCACTTTACAGAGGAAAGCAGGGTGCAAAGAAGTAAAAACACTTTATTAGGGTCTGCTTATTTGTAGGCAGAGCCATCAGGACTTGAGTCCAAGGCCAGATTCTCAACGCTGGTGCCCAGATGTCCCCACGGGTTTTGAGGCCCCACCCCCGGGCAGGGCCCTCTGCAGCAGGCCCAATTCTGCCAGCGCGGTCTGGATTCCAGCCAGGGCCGGCTCAGAGCCTCCTGAAGCCTGGAGATCCTCACAGCCATGGCTCTGGGAGGCTAGCTCGCCTTCCTGTTTGGTTCATTTTCACTCACTGAAACCCTCCTGTGGGCTGGGGTCTGTGGGCACCACGCACACAAATGCATTTCTCTCAAGTAGTCCTCATAGCCGAGGAGAGTGCTGTGCCCATTTTACAGATGAGAATGCTGACTCTCAGAGAGGTACAGCAACCTGCCCAGTGCCACACAGCTCTGCAGTGGGAAAGACAGGGCTGAAACCAGAAATCTCTGTCTGCTCCTTCCACTGTGTTGCAAGGACTGCCTTAGACAGTAACGTGTCTGATAACCCAGGGCTTGTTGGGCTGCCCTGGCTTCAGGCATTCTTCTTTGCACATAGTTCCTCTGTCGTGTTCCACCTATGTGATCACACTTGATCTTTCTAATAAACATGGGTGGCAGGTATGATGTCCCTTCCACTTTTACAAGTGAAGTGCCACACACGAGCCTGGGAAGACTGTTTCAAAACTTCCTGAAACGTCCCCAGCTTGAGTCCGCCCTCGAGTGGCCCACAGATACTTACGTTCTTCTAGCGCCCCCTACAGCCCCTCAACGACATTGAATCACCCTGCTGGGGCATTCAGATAGTTTTTCCTGAAAAGTTTTCTTCCCCTTTTTGCCCCATACCTCCCTCAATTGGAAGATCCAGGCGTTCCCCTCACAAGATCGGACCCACCTTGTCCCTCCTTGCTCCACAAATTTAGCAATAGTTAAAACACGTTTACCTCTGTAACTTCGACTTCAGGAAACTGATACTATTAAGGCTCAACAAATTGGGGAGGTTGTCAAACTTGAGAACCACAAGCATGAGTCCGGGTTTCCCCCAGTCTGGGAACTCTGGGGGTCAGGTCAGTGTTCCCTCATCAGATTAGGCTAAGGGTCTTCCAGGAAAGGGGCTGTGTCTTCCCGGTGGCCCCCCCACCCTGGGACAAGGCAATGAGAGGCGCGGTGAGTGGGGGAGGTGGCCCTGGCCCCGCCCACTGTGAGCGGGCTGCAGCACTCAGCCCTGCAGCTTATCTTGCATCATCTCCCCCCAACACACACACAATGACCATTTTTTTCAAGCACATCCAGGGTGTCAAATCATTTCATTCATAAATATTCAATATTATCTCACCTAAAATGGATGCCATTACCACAGCTAATATGAAGTCAGTGAGCCTGTTTCCCTGATGGCCTCATAAATGGCGTAATTGTTGTTGTTTACATCTTGTTCACATCTTGGAGTCAGGATGCAAATAAGGTCCGCACAGGGGCTTGGTTTGTGCGTCTTTAAGTAACCTTGCTTGGAAGTCGTTTGCAACAGTTCTTGTCTTTGTGGTCCTAGCACTAACCTAACGGAACTAACTTAATGCGTTCATTTATTTGCTTCATTTTGCTTGTGGGTTTTATGAATTTATTTAAAGATTTTATATTCTATTTATGGTTTCAAAATTTATCATACAAAAATGAAATACATTTAGAAAGATCTACTTTATTTATTTATTTATTTATTTATTTATTTATAGACAGAGGAGAAGGGTGGGAGAAAGAGAGGGAGAGAAACATCAATGTGCTTGCCTCCCGTGTGCCCCCCACTGGGGACCCAGCCCACAACCGTGGCATGTGCCCTGACTGGGGATTGAACTGGTGACCTCTTGGTTCACAGGCTGGCACTCAATCCACTGAGCCACACCAGCCAGGGTGAAAGATCCACCTTTTATTCATGTTCCCCCCACCTATTCTTGCTCCCCATAACTATTTAGGTAAAAAAAAATGCTTGTTCCTCCCATTGAATTACATACATACATATTACATACACACATAGATGCACATGTATTCAGACCCCTCCCTCCTTTTCTTAGATAAATGTTAACACGCAGACTCACTTTCCTCCACCTCACTGTATTCAGGCACATCTCACCCTGTGATCTTGCCTGTCGCAGTCTGTCAAGATTTCCCTTCTTCCCCAAACACAGCCCGAGTCCTCCACTGTGCCGCTAGCTAACACAGCCCCTGCCGATGGGCACTTTCCTTGTTCCCGGACTTTTGTTACTACAAGTTGAGGTGCAGCAAAAAGCCTTATGCTCCCACCTTTTGGTGTACCTGCCAGAGCAGGTTTTCAGCAATGGGATTCCTGAGTCACAGGTTGAATACACTAGCAATTTTGCTAGCTTTTGCCAAATTTTCTTGCAAAGGGATTGCACTATTTTGCATTCCCCTCAGCTATGCAGAAGAGAGATAGTTTCCCCACTCTCTCCCCAGCGGAATGTGTTGCCAAACTTCTGGATTGTTGCCAATCTGATAGGTGGGAAATGGTATCTCTGGGTAGTTTCCGTTTGCATTTCTTTTATTTGAGCAATGCGGATCATCTTTCATATGGTTAAGCTCCACTGCATTTCTTTTTCTGTTAATTGGTAATATTTTTAGCCCATTTTCTAGAAGGTCGTTGGTTTTTACCTTCCCCACTTTTAGAAGGTCTTTATAAATTAGAGGCATTAATTCTTCCTCTGTGATAAACTTTCAGGTATACTCCCCCAGTTGGCCATTTGCCTTATTTCTTTCTTTGTTCATTTATTTATTCATTCACCTCAAGCTGCCCGATGCTGGAGATACAGTTACAAAGAGGGTGACGCTGAGAGGCCCACCGCTCTGGACTGATCGGGGACACGCCCCTCCTCTCCGTGCTGTCCTTTCTGCCCCTGACCCCTCTCCTGCCACTCAGTGACCTCTCCCAGTCTCAGCTCTGCGAAGGACAGAAATACGTCTGATGAACTCCGTATCTTCTTCTAAGCGACTGGCTCCTGATGAGTGAGAGAGGGAAGGAAGGAAGGAAGGGAGGAAGGAATCTTGTTAGGATAAAACAGCCTCTCAGCCTGGACAGCCAAGTCAAAGGGAAGCATGGAAAAGCACCTTCAGGATCTGGGTTTCTTTACCCGGCTCACTCTCTTTAGACCTAACTTGGGTCAGAATTGCTCCTCTTAAATTGCTTGCAGACAATATTTGATGCCTGCTTCACTTCACAATTTAAATGGGTGTCTGCTGACTGTCAAAAATGTGGAAGATACAGAGAGGTACAAAGAAGAAAATAGAAATAACCCATCACCCAGAGTAAACCACTGTGGCCATTTTGTTGCATTTTTATTCAACTTTCTTTTTTAAAACATTTTATTTTATATATTCTATTTTATGCATGCATATACATGCACACCCCTTAACATTATAGCATACATATTTCCTCATGGTGTTGAATTTCAGCACATCATCCTGATTTTAAAACCATATAATATGCCATGAAATGTATCATATCCTAGCTCTACCACTTAAACTCTCTGTGCCTCAGTTTCCTCATCTTTAAAATGGAGGTAGTAAGTGACTCCTTGTAAGTTCCTTGTGAGGGTTGTGAAACATATGCATGGAATGCACTCGGTGAGTATTGGACATTGTCAATATTATTATTTTTCCTAATTGTGAATGTTTAAATCCTAACTTTATCTAATTGCAGATAACACTGAAATGAACCTCCCTACTCAGGAGAGTTTTGTGGGGGCATCAGAGGGGATGCTCCACTCCCCCCCAACTAATCACATCAGCAGCCAAGTGATGCTGGGGAGACCCCTTGACACAGTTGGGGCACTGGGTGCTTGCCACTGGAAGCCTGGGGGGAGGGCAGTCCAGATGGGGGAACGGCATCTGCAAAGGCTCAGAAGTGGGAAAGAACAGGAGAGTTCTGCTGTGCTTGGCGGAGCAGCAGTTCTTGTGCCTTTTTACCAATGGGGTGGTTGAGGCCTAGGCAAGGGAAGGGATTGGTCCGACAATGGGGGTGAAAACCAGCTTTGTACCTCTGGATTCCCAAGCCTGAAAAGCATCTGTGTGCTTGGTGGGAAGAGGAGGTGGAGCAGAGAAGCAGGAGGAAGGAGAATTGGGAGCTCATGAAGCCCTCATAACTGTGAGCTCCCCTGGTGAAGGCTCAGTTGTCCTGCAAGGAGGTCAAGACCAGACTCAGCCCTGTTCACCTCCAGATCTTCTCCCTGAGGTCTCCTAAGTGCAGGCCCTCGGTCGGGCAGCTGGCAGGTCCCTGGAGGACCCACCCTCACCTCCCACCCCTTCAACCCAGCCCCTTGCAGACAAAGACTGGAAAGCCACAGGCCGTTTCCAGTCAGCTTCCAGAGCACATAGTCGGGCAGCAGCTCGTCCTGTGTTTATTTTTGAAAGAAACTCATGTGGCCAAGGCACCAAGCCTCTGCCAAGAGGGAGGGGCCGAGAAGGCCTAGGAAGAGTTGGGGGCTTGGGCAACAGGGGGGCTGAGACATCGAAGGCCAAGCCCCCTGAGGCACAGGCACTGACAAGCAGAGTTGGAGGGCTCCTGAATGCGTTCCACAGTCTTCACTGCTGCCAGTCGCCGTTGAGGGTCCACGATTAAGAGGGGTTCTATAAAATTTCAAAGGCTTCCCGAGCACCAAAAAAATACAAATTATGGCTCTGAATTTGAGAGCATTGCCAGAGGTAGCTGCAGCAGCCTCACTGCGGCTCAGTCCAAGCCCTTCTGTGCGATTCTCTCACGTCCACACACTGAAGAGCTCCTGCCCCCTGCTGTTTACAGGAGGTAGTTCAAGGAATGGGAAGTGCCAGTCCCCAGGGATGGGAGGGGCACCCTTTCGGCCTTGCGAATTCTCTGCTGGTAGGACTTGACTTTTCTCTGAAGGATCATTGTAAGTTAAACCTCAGATTCAGAACGTCAGAGTGGGAATGGGCCGGAAAGGACCTTGGAGAGGGGGAGGGACTTACCTACGCCAGTTTGTGGCAGAACTGGGACTGGAACACACGTCTCCAGATTTCAGCCCCAGCTTTCTGCGACTGCCTTGTCTCCTTCCATCAAACGGCCGCGGGGAGACATTCAGCAGCAGCTGGAGAGAGCCAGGCTCCAAGCTAGGCCCTGGGGTCACAGTCCCTACCCTTGAGGCGCTCCCAGAGGCCAAGGCTGAAGACCTGAGAATAGCACTCTGAATGGGGGAGGGTCCAGAGAGCTGTGGAGACCCAGGTGGAGGGGAACATCAGAAAGTTTCCACAGTTACACAGGAGGATGGAGGATGAGGGGACCTCACTATCCAGAGAGGTAGAGAAGGGGTGTTCCAGGAATGGGGAAGAGCATGGGCGACGCCCTGGGAGAAGAAGGATTTCTCCCACTCCCGGCTTGCAGTGGGATCCAGCGGTGGGGGGCTGTGGGACCGCAGCATCAGGGGGGATGTCCCACCTCAGGGCCCGAAGATACAACCTACCACCTTGTGGGGGCTTAGACACGTACACACAGATTGTTGGACATGGTGTATTTTAATCTAAAAGAGGGACCCTTTCATGGCGGGAGGCAGGCCCCGTGGCGCTGACGAGGAGAACCCTCTCTGGACTAGCGGTGATGTGCATGCAGTACCTGCTGGCGTGTCGGGGGTACCTCTCTCTGTCTTAATTCTGTCGACTTTCAAATTGCAGGCTGAGAGCCATCTGCTCACATCCAGGTGTTGAGGTGGCCACTCCCTTCTGCCTCACCTTGATCCCATCATCCTGCTCTCTGTGCACTGGTTTCTCCACAGGTAAAATGAGGCAGGTTGAACTTGGTGTCTAAGGCCCTTTCTGTTTAGGGCCAGTTCTTAGCCCAGTATCAGGCTCTCTCTTTGCTGGGGTGTTGGAGGCGCCCTCTGGTGGCCAATGTTGGCCATGCAATCCAGGAACGGGCTAGGCCAGCAGTCCTCAACCTTTTTGGCACCAGGGACCGGTCTCAAGGAAGACAGTTTTTCCACGGACATGGTTGGGGGTGCATATAACGGCTTTATACCCTGCCACTAGATGCAGCTCGTCACTTGCCACTCACCGATGGGGTTTTGCTCTAAGTCTGTAAGCAGTTGATTTATTATGATCTCTATGCAGTCAAACCTCTCTGCTAACAATAATCTGTATTTGGAGCTGCTCCTCAGCACTAGCATCACCACCTCAGGTCCACCTCAGACCATCAGGCGTTAGATGCTCATAAGGAGCATGCAACCTAGATCCCCGCCATGCACAGCTCAAAGCAGGGTGCGCACTCCTATGGGAATCTAATGCTGCTGCTGATCTGACAGAGGTGGAGCTCAGGTGGTGATGGGAGCGAGGGAGAGCAGCTGTAAATGCAGATAAAGCTTCATTGGCTCACCTGCTGCTCTCCTCCTGCTGTGCGGCCTGGTTCCTAACAGGCCCGGGGGTTGGGGGCCCCTGAGTGAGGCAGCCAGAACGGTTCTCCTGAGAATAGGAGGGTGTGCATGTGAGTTGAGCCTGCCTGTGCACTAGAAGTGGTTACACAGGGGATGCATGACAGGAAGATGACATTCAGAACAGTTTCCCTAACTCTCCTCCCCTGATTGAAAAACAAACAAACAAACAAAAAAACAAACAAAAAAACAAAAAAACCCCACAGACAGGTAAGTGAAGCCATTTGAAACAAAGGCAAGGGCCAGCAAACATTTCTGAGGTCTGCCTGGGGACACCCAGGGTTGCAAAATTCCCTGAGTCACCCATCTTGCTAATACACAATGAGAGCATTATTTCTCTGCTCAAAATGTCATCCTTGTCCCCCTCTGCTGAACAGGGTAAATACAGACACCTGGTCGGGGTATTTAGGGCCCTCCAGAAGCTGGTCCCTGCTTCATCACTTCCATGGCCTCATTTTTAATGCCTCTTCTCTTCTGTCCGCCCCAGAGGGGCACTATCTCATCCTTTACTGTCCTCAGGCCTCTGCTCATGCTGGTCCTTTTTCTAAAAGTATCCTACCATTTCTGGTCTCTATAGTACTTTTCGAGACTTGGCTAAATGCCACCACCTCCCAGAAGACTTCCTTGGTTTTCCCATTTGGGTCTGAGCTCTCCTTCCTCTGAATCTCCTGGTAGCTTTGTCTTCGTCTGTCTCCTGGAATGTAGAGAGTTTGTAGAGCTTAACCAGGTAACTCGGGTCAAAGATGTCCAGTTCTGTAGCCTGTTGCTGAGGACTGGTCCTATGTCTGCTTCATATCTAAGTCTTTCCAAACACCAGGCCTTCCCCATTGGTGTCCAGGACACCCTCTGTAGGCCCTGCTCCCACTCCTCCCCTCCACCTCCTCTCTGCCCTCAGCTGTAGCTGGTAGGAGCTACTTTCATGGAAGGAAGTCTGTTGGTGGAGGAGAAAGACATGAGCCTTGGGCCAGACTCAGTTGTGTCCTGCGCAGGCACATGGCTTCCCAGGACACCGGCTCCAGCTGCTGAGCTGTGTGTAGGAGGCTGGTCTCTGGGTGCTCAGAATGAAGGGTCAGGCCCAGGCACTGCCCAGCCCTTTCCTTCAAGGACAGAAGCAGTAACTGCAGCCCTAACAATAATTGCCCTGGCTATTTGTAAAGTCTGTTATTGTCTGTTTGTTGTGCTCTACAATCCCATATAGTCCATTTATAAATGAGGAAACGAGATCAGAAAGGCTAAGCAACGTGCTCAAAGTCACACAGCTCTAAGTGGGTGATGCTCAAACTCAGTTTCTCCCTCCAGGCATCTCCAAATGTTGCAAACTTTCTGGAGTACTCTGCTGTTACTGTGCCTTGCACACAGGAGGCGCTTGACGAAGTCCTGGGTAATAAAACAGACATAAATGAAGATATAACGTCCCTTTTTGCTAGACTTCCAGTCTGCCTCAGGCCCCAACATTCATCTCTGCGTGCAGGAAGAGTCCGGGAGCCGGGATTGCCTGAGAAGGGACTGGCTCCAGGGGCCAAAGTGGGAGATGGCGCCTGGGTCCCAGGAGGGGTGAATTCCCTGAGTCTGTGGGTTAGGCAGGAAGAGGTTCTGAGCATGACCAGGATTGGCACCCACTGTCCCACTGTCCCAGTCGGTGTGTGTCCCACGGATGTGTGTCTTCAGGGACCATGGAGTGGCCCCATAGTCAGGACTAGCCTGCAGGGTAAGGACCGGGGTCAATCCAGATCTCTGAGAAGCAGATGCCAAGACAGGGTTAGATGTGCAAGAGGTTTATTAGAGAACACACTTGTGAAGGGAAACAGGGGGGGCGGGGGGGCGGGTATTTGGGAGGCTGGGAGGGCATTAGACCCAGATGCTGATCTGAACCAGGTGAAGGGGGGAGGGGAGGGGAGGGAAGGATGCAGGCTGAGCGGAAGCATTTTCAATTGTGGAGCAGTTCTAAGGAACTTTGGCGAGGCTGATGAGGAGTATTCTGGCCAAGTGCCTGTCAGAAGGGTGCCGCTTGTCCCGGGAATGGGTGTATTTTATGTTCCTGCTGTCCACAGTCACTGCGGGGAGGGGCCTGTGGGAAGCCCGGCCTCTGCGGACACAGGGTTCAGTGGTGTGTCTTATGGTGGAGGGGCAGGCACTGTGAAGGGTGGTGATGGGAATGCTGGTGGAGGAAGGGGTACCTCTTTCTCAGTCTTAATACTGTTGACTTTCAAACTGCGGTTTAAGAGCCATCTGCTCACATCCAGCTGTTGAGGTGGCCACTCCCTCCCTCCCTCACCTGGACCACATTACCCCCTCTCTAAGCCTCTGTTTCCTTCACGTAAAATGGGGCAGGTGGAATTATTTAGCTTTAAGACCCAGAACGCAGCTGCTGAAGCCTTTGGTCATTTCTGCTCCCCGAGGTCAGAGATCTGAGGGAGTCTGCTCATGGCCACCACAGGCCTTCTGCCGAGTAGGACCTCCTCTCACTAGCCCAGCCTGCAGGACAGCCACCAGGCTCACAGCAGCAGGGAAGGAGGAGTTGGACGGCTGTAAACTCAGGAAAGAAGTTGATTGGCTCAGCCTGGGTCAGGCGTCCAGCCCTGGTCCAATCAACTACAGCCAGAGGGTCAAGATACTTGTCTGGCTGCCCACTCAGCAGAGCCTTGAGTCTGCTCACTGAAATGCAGGTGAGCACCCTGCGGTGTGGACATGGCAGGGGAGGGGAGGTGGTGTCAGGTGGGGGTGGCATTCTCTTGCGGAACAAGTCCTCTCAATGTGTCACAGCCAGTGGCCCATTTATCCCAGTGTTGGGGCCTGCATGTTGGCTGGTCTTGAGAAGTGACCACATGGGCCTGCCCTGCTGTGGTCCACCTTGAGAGGCTGATCTCTGCTGGGAAGGGTGGGCACTATGCCTGCTGATGGCTGCCACCCCAGGGCAGGAACATCCAGATCCATTTTTCCTTTAGTCTGGAAGTGCCTGGTAGGCAGGGACTACTGAGGTTAAATAGCTCAGGCCCTAGTTGTGGGTTTAGGTCCAGCTCTTCCACCAACTCGAGCAAGTTCTTTCCACCCTCTGGCCTCAGTTCTCTCATCTGCCGAGTGGGTATCACCACACACAGCTGGTGCAGGAGAGGCTGTGTGGTGTGGAACTTGGGCCTCAGCTTTCAAGCTGATTGGAATCCAACTTCCCTAGTAACTTGCTGTGTGACTTCGGGCAAGTTACTAAAATTCTCTTGAAACTTCCATTTCCCCACCTATGAGATAGCAACAAAGAAGAGTCTTTTGCTCTGAAAAAAGTAATGTGAGGACTCAGTAAGAGAACACACAGAAAGCTCTGAGCAGGGCATCCGGCCTCACATCACCGGTGCGACTGTGCTGTGCAGCCTGCACAGGGGGCACACTCATTCACCGCTCACCTCCTGCCTCCCCGCAGCCCCAGTCCTCACAGCTCCCTGGCTGACAGGTCAAGCAGCAATCAGCCATGCATGAAGACTGGGAATGCGTTTCAAACCTTCTTCCTGGGTGGCCTCAACCTCATCCAACAGTGGTTATCAGTACTTCCTGCCTGGCAGGTGGGTCCCTGCCTGAGGGGTCCCAGGCACTTCTGCACAGAGCACGGTGTGCTGCTTTGAGAACGCTCACTGCAGGCTTGGAAGGAGCCTGTCTTTCATGTCTGGACATCTGGATTTGAATCCCGTCTTTGCTACTCACTCCCTATATGGCCCCCAAACTAAATAAAGATTCATGGGCTGAAGAGGGAGGAGACTCATAGGGGAAGTGAGCAAAGAGGATGGTTCACCTAGATAGGTCGAGGGACCCAGTCACGGAGAGGCATTGTGTCTCCCATGCAGACGAGGACCTGGGAGCAGGCTGACCTCCTTGTGCTGTGACAGGTACCAGGGAGGAAACGGAAGTTGTTCAGTGGGCACATCTGGGCCGATGGGCCTGGTATGACCTTACAGCGCTGCTAGGAGCAGCAGACGGCTCCTGTGTGCCTTAAGGGGTTTCCCATAGCCTGGGTTGCACTCAGCAATGCATTTTTGATGTGTCCAAGAGTGTGGCACAGATAAGGAACAGAGGCCAGGAGGACTTGGAGAGGCTGAGGTGGAGCCTGGAGGGAGGCCAGATGTGGTCGGTGGGCACCAGTATGTGATGGTGAGACATCTTGGGGTAGACAGCATGGCAAAGGGCCAAAAACTAGATCCCCCTTGTGCTCCCCCTCCCACACCTGAGAACTGAGAGGTAGCCTTGGCTGAGATTAGGTGTTCTCCATCTAAGTGAAATGAGAGCTCAAAACGATACAAGTCAGTTACATAAGGGAAGTTATTTTTCTCATGTACATCACTTTGTGGTCTGAGATTCTTACCAGCCACCCAAGGATAAGGGGAACATCATACAGGTTCATGCAGGTGCAAAGAGGTGGCTTTCAAAGACAGCCAAGCTGACATTGACCTTTGTGTCTGCAGTACCACACAGTAAGACCTCCACAGGCTGTTGGGAAAAGGTTTGTGATCTGACAGTCCTAAGCCCAGTCAAGATGCCATTGCTTCCGCCAGGGTGCTTTGAGGGGCCCATAGGCAGACGAGGTACTAAGGAGAGACTTAGAGCAAGAAAACTGGGTTGGAAGAGAGATCTCAAGAGAGGGGATGACAGAGTACACAGGAAAACCGTCAGCGGGAATGCATACGTGTAGTTAAACCGAAATGAATGATGACAACATGATTAATAATTTGTGGTTTTAAGTAGGGATTCTTGGAACAAAGAAAGCCCTGCTTTGAGGGTAAACCTATTATGAGTCAAAAATGAAATAATCAAAGTCTTCAGTGTGCAGTATGGTAGCCACCAGTCCCGGGTGGCTCCTTACATTTAAGTTAATGGAAATTAAAAAGAATTGAATATTTAGTTTCTTGGTTGCACTAGCCACTTTTCTAATGGTCAGTGGCTCTATGTGGCCAGTGGCTACTGTATTGGACAGAGCAAATACAAAACATTTCCATTGCTGCAGAAAGTTCTACTGAACAGTGCCCGTCTAGGCTTCAGCAAATCCATGGAGGGGAAAGTATGTTTTAGAGAGCAGAGAATAAAATTATTCTATAGATCTTCTAAAAGAGTTGGGGAGAAGTGAACAGGCAAAACCAGCAGCAACACTGAAAAGCAGAGACGAATTTAAATGAACAAGTAATGATGGTAGTGGTGATGGAATTTGAAATAAGGAATAAAGAAAAATTTGACTGAGCCAGGAAAGGAAAAGGAAAAAGAGGGAGGAAAATATGAGAAGTACTACCATGTTTTGCCGTGTATAATACGCTCCTTGTATAATGCACATCCACGTTTTGGGCCCAAACTTTCAGGAAAAAAACCTTCTAATATTTTAATTATATTTTTATTTATTTATACTTTGACTTTTTTTGTATTGTAAAGGATTTTAGCATTTCTTTTTGAACATGTTATGGTACAAGAAATTTTATGTAACAAATAATTACAAAACACAAGAACAGATACAAGGTATATCAGGTACTACCCATGCAAAATGTGCATCCTTATTTTTCCCTCAAAAATTTGGGCAAAAAGTGCTCATTATACATGGCAAAATATGGTAAATACAAAATTAGGTGGGAGCAATAAAATTAAATTTATTCACTATCACAATAACTGATCTGAATGAACTCTCCTATCAGAAGTTGAAGATGCCATTTCCAATAGATGTATACATAGAAATATCCCTTAGGATAGAACAGCTAAAAGGCTGGACAAGTTTTAAAAAAAAATTTAAAAGTATAACTTACATGACAGAAAATATGGAAGATGTCAGTGTTCAGAAGCATCAAAAAATCTTGAGGGGGAGGGAGGTATAAGGGGACTAAATGGTAATGAAAAAATATAATAAAGATTACATATTTGAAAAAACAATGAGTCCAGCCCTGGTTGGATGGCTCAGTCTGGTTGGAGCATTATCCTTCACACCAAAAGGTTGCAGGTTAGATCCCTGCCTGGAGTGTGTACGGGAGGCAACCAATCGATGTTTCTCACATAGATGTTTCTGTCTGTCTCTCCCTTCTCTTTCTAAAAAGTCAATAAGCATATCCCTAGGTGGTATCTGCTTATCCCTGGTGACCCAGAGTCTGGGTGTAATGGGCTACACAGATCATGGCACACAAGATAATTCCTGCGGTCCAAGCAAGGTGGGAACTAGAAATAGCTAGATCCTAGCTACAGGAAGCCGGGATCCCAAAGGGCTAGGAGGACACAGAGATCCCCCTGCCTGTCTGCCCTGGGGCTGGAGCAGAGGAAAGGAAGATCTTCCCTGAGGATCTCTGAGTTTTAAGTGGGCGTGGCACCGGAATCCACGCTGCCTGTATTGCTCCCCATGCTCCCCTCCTCCAAAAAATAAAACTAACAAAAAAAATGTAGTTTAAAGTGCTCCCCAGTTGCCTGATGAAGCAATCACAAATGCTCCCCGGAGGAACACACTTTAGATCTAGGCCTCAAAGAGTTATCACTGGTAAACTTTCAAGGAACAGGGGTCATACTAAAAAAAAAAAAAAATCATTAAACAGAAGAGGAAAATGAGATACATGAAATGAGAGTCAGCAGAAACAGCATTGCTGAGTCAGACCAACGATGACTAAGATATTGAAATGACCTCTTATAGAATATAAAATAATTAGGTGTGGTTTCTTAAAGAAATTAGAAGTGACTGAGTATATGACAAAAGAATGAGAGTGTCAGAACTGATCAGATAAGTTGGAAAAAGAACTAAGTACAATTTCTAGAAATAAAAAATAGAATTGAAATTAAAGCCCAGTGGATGAAGGACCCCTTCTGGGAAAGACGAGCACGCTCACGTGCCTCCTACCGAATGCAGTCGTGACCCCTCGATGGAAGGTGTGAACCAGCTACCTGACCACCCGAATGTTAAACAGTAGCCGGTAGATGGGGGAAGGAAAAAGAATTTAAAGTATAACAACTGGAGTGAGTGGCCCCCTCTTTTTCCCCCCTCAGTATTGCCTGGCCTGGCCCCAAAGACAGCCCAAACACTGGGAGGTTGCCCTGGGCACAGGCAGAAAGAACTTCAAGGGAGCAGCAAGAGCTCTCTTTCTGGTCTGAAGAGCAGGAAAAGGGCTCCTTGGGATCAGAAGGAGAGGACATTTTCCTGTTTATTCCCACCCCCTCCCCCCACCCGGTCACTGCCCAGCCCAGCCTCAGGCAGTCTAGCAGTGGTGGCAGTGACAATGGTAATGGCAGTACCAGCCACATGGGTGCCTAAAATTCTAAGGAAAAGGCAGTCTTCCCTCTTACCAGAGGAGATGCAAACCCAAGAGCATGGGCAGATTCTAGGTGCTCCCCGCCTCTCACTGCTTAGCCCCAGGCAGATGCAGCCATACAATAAGTGCATGGATGGCAAAGCTGGAAACTGAAGCCCGAAATTTCTGTCTGACGGACTGGCAAGGGAGGCCTCGGGGAGCCTGAAAGTGTTGGGGTGACTATGCAAAGGAGAGCACAAGAGAGTGATCCCATAACTGTGTGTGTGAGCTTCCGGGATCACTTCCAGTTGTAGATGCATCGATCTGATCCTGAATAGAACATGACAGGCTTTGAGACCTGCACTGTGGGGCAGACCACCTGGCCTGACTGGTCACTGGTGTTGCACCTGTAGGGCACATTTGAATGGCATTGCAGAAGGCTTGGAAAGCAGAGCTGATGTTGGAAGCAGAGCCCACAGGAAGTGGGCTAAAACTTGCAACCTGTCCCTAGCCTAACAAAACCCAGAGTTATGTAACATGGTATTCAAGATGTCCAGAATACAATGTACAGTGACTTGGGATATGACAAACTCTCATCAAATCCATCATATGGATACACCACATCTGTTTACCATTATCCTGTTGATGGATATTCGGGTCGTTTCCATTGGGGCTGTTAGAAACAGTACTGTGGTGAGTGTTCTCTCGAACACGTGCCCAATGTGCACACACCCTTGTTTCTGTTGGGCACACGTCTAGGAGTGGAATTAGTGGGACGTAGGGAATGAGCATGTTCAGCGTTCGCAGATGCTGGACAGTCATCCCAACTGCATTCTCACCAGGAGCTGACTGACAGAAACCCAATGCAAAGTGGCCTAGTCAAAAAATGCACAGGCTCATACAACCAAACCACAGGACAAGGGCAGGTGTAGCTGCCTCAGGGGTGGGGGAGACCGTACAAGGCTCTCTCTGTGGCACATGGCCATCACGTGAAGAGTGCAAGGGCATCTGGGAAATGCTCTGCAAGGACTTCATAGATTTTTGCTGTTATGTTTCTGAGGTGGAGCCAAGATCACATGAGCAGAGGCTGGCAGCTTCCTGTGGGTAATTTTGGGAATGTGGTTTCAGGGTGGAGAAGAGCAGTGACTACAAAGGATATATTTTCCATTCCAGGATGTCTCATTAAATGGGCATGGAGGGCAGCTTCCAGTAATGGAGCTGAGGGCATCAGTGTCAGATGGGCAATCGGTAGAGAGGAGAGGCCTGGAGGAGGGGTCACAGAGGCCACAGTTGTGCACCGACAAAGACAGGGCCACCACTTAGTGGCTGCTGAGGCAGTCCATAGGCTGGCCAGCCACCCATGTTGTTGCTCAAAAAACGATCCAGCCAGACTACCTGGTTCCGGAACTTGACCTGATTGCATGGAAAGAACTTGCAGGTGGGAACAGAACAAAAGGAAGCAGACATCAGGGAAATGTTGCGCCCCTACGTGCTTGGGCTTATCCTAGATCCCACATGGTCTGCCTCTCAGCAGCCGGGCCCACGTGGGCTCCAGCCCAGATGTCCATGAGCATCCCTCCACGCTCCTGGGGGAGCCATCCCCATCACCAGTCCCCCAGTCTGAGCTAGTGTGAGGGCCTCAGCTTCTTGCAACCAAACACACTGGCCCTCAGCAGTTTTAAATTAAGGCCATCAGGTGCTTCATATAGAAATTAATTTCAATAATGAAATCAAAGTCAAGCTTTTGGAAGTACATCCTGGTGAGGGTAGAGCATCCATCATTGTTGTAAACATTCTTGCAAATTCATAGATAAAGTTTAGCATTGAAGATAGAATTATTTGTGCTTGCAAATATGAATATAGATTTTAGTAGGACACAGCAGCATGGTAGAAGCAATATTCATATCCAATTAGGAAGCCCATGGAGCAGAACAGAGCTTGGATGGTGGTGGCGGTGCACGTGTAATTGAAATTGCGGTGAACGAGCTGTGATGGCGTGTCAATCAGCGTAGAAGCTGTAGTTGCCTGTCGGCAGACATGCACACACTTACACATGAAGAGCAATCACGCGACAGTGTTTTTGTGGCAAAGATGATGCTGAATATAGAATATATTTCAGCATGGTGGTGGGGCCAGGGCCAGGGTGAGGGGAGTGAGGTGCCCGCCTCGGGTGCAAAGTTAAAGGGGGCACCAAAACAACTCAGTGTTTAAAACAAGTACTATTTTGATGCAATATTTAAAACTGTCAAAATTCATGATGAGCAAAATGTTAAAATTTGAAATAAAATCGAGATCGGTTTGATCAGTTTTTCTTTCTGCCTCAGACTCCAGGATGACTTGGCACAGAACTGCGTAGCAGTCTGTTTACTTTTTTTCTCTATGCCATCAGTCGAATTTTTTAAATGTTTGAGCCTTTGAAGAATTACTTGGTGAGTAATTTTAAGTATTTATAATGGAATTGAATGTTTTGTAAATGAGTCCTCTAAATTTTGTTCAAAAGAAACTGAAAATCTTTAATCAGAGTCTTCAACAAGTGTGCCAAAATACACTCTAACTTTGGAAATTTTTGTCAAATTTTAGGTATTGTAAACAAAGCTTTTAGCAATGTTCATTTATTTTCATTGGGAAACACTCTCAAAAGCAAGGGAGTTGCTGAACAAATTAAGTAATGAGAGTTCAAATGGTGGCCAAGGTTTAATTTAGAAATTCTATATTTTTTCTATGGAATGCCTTGACTTGTGGAAAGAATATTTTGGTGGAGCACCTATTCTTAATTGAGCAAATTCTATTTTGTACTTGAAGGGTAGACAGAGGGTGTGTAGTTTTGTGGCACCTACAATTGACAAAATATTTTTAAAAATTACAAAGTCAACATAGAGATGAGTTTTATCCTCTCTTAATATGTTTTTAAAGAAAGGTATTCTAAATGGAAATAAAGATACATTACCTGTGAAAATATTTGGACTGAAACAGTTAACCATCTCTATCTAAAGAAACTAGAATTGAGAATATCATCCGTTTAGCAAAATGTGCTGTGAGCTTGTCAGGAACGCCCACAGAGAAACTATATATATCCTCATCAAAAATATTATTATCTATGGAGAAGAGTCTATGAAGGGTATCAACAATTTCTCTTATTAATCATTAGTGTAACTTTGAAAATGATTACAGGCAATTATTATGGGGAAAAAAGAGATCACAGTTTGTTTTTTTTAAAACTTACATTCTTCAGAAAAATACCAGTGATACAGTATTAGAAACAGATATGTCTGAGAAATTGATTTAAGTATATAAATAGATATCAAAATTATTCTTTTTATGTTACTTTTTAAAAAATTATTTATTTTAGACAGAGGGGAAGGGAATGAGAAAGAGAGGGAAACACCAATGTGTGGTTGCCTCTGGTGCACCCCCTACTGGAGACCTGACCCGGCCCGCAACCCAGGCATGTTCCCTGACTGGGAATCGAACTGGTGACCCTTCGGTTCACAGGCTGGCACTCAGTCCACTGAGCCACACCAGCCAGAGCCTTTTTATGTTATTTTAATGCTCGGATAATAAATGTAATTTTAAAACTTTAATGTACATACTAAATAATGATTTAGTGTTATTTTTAAAATAAACTTTTAATTTTAGAAGAGCTTTATATTTACAGAAAAATTGCAAATTTAGTGCAGAAAGCTTTCATATGCTCCACACCTAGCTTCCCCTATTATTAACATCTTACATGCTTAGGTACATTTGTTATAATTAGTAAACCAATACTTATACATTCTTATTTACTAAAGTGTGTGTGTGTGTGTATATATATATATGTATTTATTTATTTTAAGTTTTCACCTACCATCTTTTTTCTGCTCCAGGACCCCATTCAGGATATCTCACTATGTTTAGTTGTCATGTCTCCTGGGTCCCTCTTAGCTGTGACGGTTTCTCAGACTTTTCTTGGTTTTGATGACCTTGCCAGTTTGAGGGGTGTACTGGTCAGGTATATACTTTCTGTTGGACTTTGCTGGCTTTCTCATGACTCGGTCAGGATTACGGGTTTGGGGGAGGAAGATCACAGAGGTAAAGTGCTATTTTCATCACACTAGCTTAAAGGTGCACACATTTATCACCATAACTGACCCCTGGTGGTGTGGGCCTCAATCACCTGGCCGAGGTAATGTCTGTCAGGTGTCTCCACAATGCAGTTGCTCTTTGCCCCCTTCCCTTACTGCCCCCTGTGGGAGAAATTCACCACACACAGCCCACACTTAAGATTTGGGGACTTCAGCTCCCCTTCCTTGAGGGAGGAGTATCTTCTAAATTGTTTGGGGTTCTTTTGCACCAGAGATTTGTCTTGTCTCCCTCATTTATTTATTTATTTATTTAATCATAATTTTATTGTGCTCTGGACTCATGGATATGCACTGTATACTTTGGGCTATCATCCAATACATTTTCATTTATTTTGTTGCTCTAGCCAGTGAGAGCTCAGTCAGTTGGCTCTGGTGTCCCTTTGCCATAACCCCTCCCCGTGGAGGGGTTATTTTTGTTTGTTTGTTTGTTTGTTTGTTTTTGAGCACTTCCTTCTTTCTAGCACTATGAGATGCTCTAGACCTGTCTTGTGTATTTCCTCCCCAGCCCTAGAAGCAATCATTTCTCCAAGGAGCCATGGTTCCTTGTATTGGGGTAGAAACCTACATCTGGGCTCTGGGCCCTTCCGGGTGACAGGACAAGGAAATGTAAGTGTGGACACCAGCCCGTGTGGACACACATCTGCAGACATTTCTACATGTAACCATTTATGTTAGGCTAACCATGAGTTCACGCTGGCATCTCCCGCTCTAATCCATCACTCCTGGGCCATTCTAGTCTGCTCCCCTTGCTTCTCTGTGGCCTTCCATTCCGGCAGTGAAAATCCGGCTCCTGCCACCCACCACCCATTCACTTAACTGTTCAGCTCCGGTCTGCACCTGGTGGTTTTAGTGTCCTTACTGTGTGCCCCTGTGAGAATCCACTGTGTCGATTCAAGCACTGTCCCCGTGCACAGCTCCTTTGGCTGGTACCCACTTTTACTTTGCCTGTGAACCTACCATTTCCTCACCTTGCACTACTGACTGACAAAGTATTTTTGTGTTTGTGGATCAATAAAATATTTCTACTCGGGAACTCCCTTCACAAGTAAAATTGTTTTTTAAAAATAACATATCTATGAGAAAGATACTCTTTAGAGAATTTTTTATAAGTCACGAACTGGGAGAAAATATTTGCCAAACACATATCTCATAAAGGATTTGCATCTAAAGTACACGAAGAACTCTTACAGCTCAATGATGAGAGAACAACCCAATCAGAAATGGGTGAGGGATTTGGGCAGCTCCCCAAAGAAGACAGACAGATGGCAAATAAGCATGTGAAGATGTTCCACACCATTTGTCATTGGGGAATTTTGAATTAAAACAACGATGAGGTACCACTGCATCTTTGCCCCTTTCCAAAGTTACTCAGGTAGCACCTCTTTCTTCACACCCTTCAACAAGGCTGATTTAAACATTTGTAATGTAGTTCGGCTGTTTTGTCATGGTCTGCATTCCATCTTGCAATCCCCTTGCCTCCTAAATTCTTTTTTTCAAAGTTCATGTGCATTAAGTTTCATTCTTTGTGCTGTAAATTTCTATAGGTTTTGACAAATGCACACTGTGATGTATCCACCATTTCAATGTTACATAGAATAGTTTTGCTGCCCTAGAAACATCCATCCTCTGTGCTTTACTTATTCACTGCCTCCCCCACAAATACCTGGCAGTCTATTTACCATCTTTCATTTTTTTTTCTTTTCTACGATGTCATGTAAATGGAACCATACAGTACTATAGCTTTTTTCAGACTGGCTTCTTTCTCTTAGCAATATTCATGTAACATTCATCCATGTCTTTAGCTCATTTAAAAAAAAATCAAGCGTATTCCATTGCACAGGTGTATCAGTTTGCTTTACATGTACCTATTGAAGGACATCTTGGTTGCTTCCAGTTTTGGGTGATTTTAAATATAATGTTGATATAAACATTCATGTGCAGGTTTTCATGTGGACATAAGCTTGTAAGATCAGTTGGGTAAATGCCTAGGAGTGTGATTGCTGGATCACAGGGCAAACCTGTGGTTAGCTTTGTAAGAGACCACCACAATGTCCGAGCTGTTTAGCATTCCTGCCAGTGATGAGTGTGGGTTCCTGTCGCTCTACATCTTCCCCATTTATTGATACCATCAGGGCTGGTTTTAATTTAGCCATTCTAACAGGTGTGTGGTGGTATCTCATTGGGGTTTTAATTTGAAATTCCCCAGTGACAAATGATGTGGAACACCTTCACGTGCTTACTCGCCGCCTGTACATCTTTGGGGAGCTGCCCAAATCCCTCACCTATTTCTGATTGGGTTGTTCTCTCATCATTGAGCTGTAAGAGTTCTTCATGTATTTTAGATGCAAATCCTTTATGAGATATGTGTTTGGCAAATATTTTCTCCCAGTTCGTGACTTTTAAAAAATTATCTGAAGAGTGTCTTTCTCATAGATATGTTATTTTTAAAAACAATTTTACTTGTGAAGGGAGTTCCCGAGTAGAAATATTTTATTGATCCACAAACACAAAAATACTTTGTCAGTCAGTAGTGCAAGGTGAGGAAGCAGTAGGTTTGTAGTTATGAGTATATGAAACCCAGAGTTTATTCTTATATTATTTTTTAATTATTGTATTATTTTCCATGTGAATACCCATACAAACAACTGTGAAACTACTTTTGTCCCACCCTGATGTATTTTAAAAATCATGTATGATAATATTGGGTTGGCCAAAAAGTTCATTTGTTTTTTTTCCGTACGATGGCTCTAGTAGCGCTTAGTTGTCTTGAACTTCATTTGAAACCATATTGTTAGATTGTATTGTGACAGCTGTCCTATCAGCATGCAGTTAAAAAATTATCAAAACTGGTGAATTTTTGTGCAGCCATTTTAATATTGAAAATGGAAGAATATACTCAACAGTTTCAGCATATTACGCTTTATTATTTCCAGAAAGGTAAAAACACAACTGAAATGCAAAACAAAGATTTGTGCGGTGTATGGAGAAGGTGCTGTGACTGATGGAATGTGTCAAAAGTGGTTGGCAAAGTTTCGTGCTGGGGATATCTCATTGGATGACGTACCACGGTTGGGTAGACCAGTTGAAGTTGATAGTGATCAAACTGAAACATTAATTGAGAACAACCAATGTTCTACCATGAGGGAGATCGCCGACATACTCAAAATACCCAAATCAATAAAATTCTTGGTGAAAATGAAAAATGTGTCTTTTATTTTACGGAAAAAACCACACAGATTTTTTGGCCAACCCAATTATTTTTAGCACTCTCTTTCACTATTAAAAGTATCTGGCCTGGACAATAAATTATATGATCACCATATGTGGAGGCAGGGTGGGTGGGGGGTCCAGCCTGGCATTTCCCGTCCAGCCTGTGGTGGATGGCAGGCAGCCGGAAGGGTCGGGGCTGCCAGATGTCTGTCCTGCTGAAAGTTCTCATTAGCTGGCCTGGCAGCCCTGTTCTTCCTGGATAACATGAGGCCTAGGCTTGCTCTGCACCTCAGCTGCACCTCAGGGGGAGAGGAGATGGGCCGCCACCACCAGCCTGCTTCCCCAGCGGACCCTCTGTTAGGCCCGTAGGTCTTCCTGGCTCAAACTATTTAGGATGTAGGGCCTTGACCCTAAACCAGCAACTCACTTACAGTCCCCTGCATTCCTACAGGACTCCCTGCCCCCCAGTACCTGCCAGGACCCTAACCTGTGCAGGGCAGGAAATGATGGGCCTCTGTAGCCACACCGAGCCCCCTTACCCTTCAGCACTCTGTATTGTAATCCCTGCTGAGAGCATCCCTGTGCAGACACCTACCAGCCTCCCGAGGGTTTTCCCTCATCCGTACCCCACTACGTGCTACCTCTCAGATTTTTCCTACAATTACTTAACATTTTTCTTTAAATATTGACACCTTTACTATTTTATTTTTATTTTTTTTTAAAACATTCTATTTATTTATCTTTAGAGGGGAAGGGAAGGAGAGAGGGAAAGAAATATCAATGTATGGTTGCCTCTCATGTGTCCCTTGCTGGGAACCGGCCTGCAACCTGGGCATGCAACCTAGGCATGTGCCCTGACTGGGAATTGAACCGTGATCCTTTGGTTCACAGGCCTATGCTCAATCTACTGAGCTACACCAGCCAGGGCACCTTTACAATTTTAAAAGAAACTTTCTATCATGTTGTTGAAAGTTAAAAACCATCCCTGTGACCACTATTTGAGCAAGCATTCTATGTGAAGGCAAGTATAAAAATAATTGTTACTGAACAGCAGCTAGATACCACCTGCTGGAGGCCCTGAATCTGGAGCCTGCTCTTTCTGTATTACAAGGGGGGTTAGCAGGAGGACTTTGAGGTGTGAGAACTGACTAGCACCGAGCCCAGGCTTTCACTTGTATCCAAGCCTAAGGATGAAAAGATGAATGAAAAAGGACTCTAGATAATACTGTTTAATACCAAGTCTGTGCCCACCTCTGCTCTTACGACCCTGGCCGTGCCAGCATCTACCCCACACATCATGAAAGAGTGAGGGGCTGTTTCTGACTCCTCTCAGTGTGGGCTGCAGCTCACTAGCTTTGCAAGCCAGGTGGGCAACTTATCTGAGCCATAGCATTTTTCAATGACAAAGGGAGAGAATACAGTCAATTCTGTTATTTGCAATAATCCTGTTCCGTAAAGGAGCAGGGAATGTTGAATTCGCAAGTACGGAACCGTTTCTAGGGAAGATACAGGGTTTGGTTTCTGTGAAACTTGGGCTACATTTTCATTAATCGATCAATACTTACCCTTGTTTTATGTGTTTCTGTCTAGATACTTTATTTAAGAGATATTGTTGGTTTGTTAACAAAATGAACACACCTGTTCTAACATACCTGTTTCCTCTGTAACCCACATCACAGCCTCTTGCAATTAGGAACACTAGAGAAAAATAAATGAAACAAGCAAACAAACAAACAAAAAAACCCCAACAAAAAGAAACCACAAAACCCCCCACAGAGATAGGAACACTAGAAATCATTTCAGCACTATGCTTGGGGCCACTTAGAATGGTGACATCCCCAACGGAATGCACAAAAATGGGAGAGGCCTGGTACCAAACAGGCCACCAAAAGGCCCCGTTTGCAGTGAGAGAGCCGGCATGGAGGGCAGAGCGCCGCCTGTCAGACCTCAGCTGGGAACGTGTGTCGGTGATTCAAATTTCCCCCATTCCACGCGTGTCTGTGAGTGACCCGAGAGCACAGTGAGCATTGATTGAGGGTTAGAATATGTTTTATTGAGTAGGCAAATTTGCATAATCAGAATCCATGAACAATGAGGGTTGTACCAGCCTCCTAGGTCATCACCAGGGTTACAGGTGGTAGGTGGAGGCCCTTTGGCAGTTTGCTCCGTAGTAGGTTCTTGATCCACAGCTGTCGTAACCGTCCTGCTCCTTGCTGGCTCTGTAGCTTTGGCACACGAGACTCAGGGCGGTGAGGTACTTGCTTTCAAAGTGGGGTGCTATGAGGCCGAGTGACAGGAAGTACGTGGAGTCCAGAGCCAAGCTGGTGCTCAGAGCCTGTGCTGAATCTGAGTTGAATTTCCTCAGCACCTTTAGTTCCATTCTGAGCCCATGGATATGCCCACTCCTGTCCCAGGGGTGGTGGAGGATACCTAGTAAAGTGGGGTGGATGGACCCCAAGAGTAGGGCTTCCTTGAATTTTGTGCTGTGGGCATCTCTGCCCTTGCCCAGCAACCTTCCTGGCACCTACCTCGGTGAAGGGTGCCTGGAAAGGCAGGGTGGGGCCAAGGGGTGGAGCACAGCTGAGCGCAGGCATTGGAATTCATGCTTAGG
>PVKU01007163.1:0-91802 GCA_004027475.1 Anoura caudifer
CTCTTATTCCTGTAGCTTATGAAGGCCAGTGTTCCAATTAAGATACAAGGGAATCCTTCTTAGGGAAGTTTCCCTTACTGCTCAGAGTATAAAGCCCTTCCTCCATGTTCTCTTAGTACCTTCTATATTTGTACCAGAGCCATTATGTCCTCCTTTGTACTTTGAGCCTCATTTAAACAGAGACCCGGCCTGTTCTACTAACTGGTAGTGGCCTCGCTGCTAGCCTCACTGTGACTCATTCAAATGATCTCAGTGTTATTATCTATCTTTCCTCAACATACTATATGCTTCTTGGTGGTGGGCCTATGATTTAACTTTTCCTTTTAGCAGTTAGCACTTAGCATAGGGCAAGCCCATAGAAATTGTAAAATACATTAGTTTCTCTGAATTACCACTCATCTTTAAAATGTGTAGCTATCTGAAATATAAAGTATCCTCATATTATGGAAAGATGGTGTGCTGGGGATTGTTCCTTTTGTGTTTCACACGTAGGAAAAAAAATAGACATGACAGATCTCAGACTGTAGACTACAAATGCCAAGCTGTGCAGCTGTGCTTTATGCTCTCATTCTCACCCTTAACCGACCAACAGGAAAATTAGAATTTATTCTTAAAGAAATAACCTTAAAATAATCAACTAAAAATTTATCAACAACAACAAAAAAGTTGGTATTTCTACTGAAGTCAGATTCTATGGGTAAATAATACCTAAGTTCCTTCATTCATAGAGTGGTGTTTTTCAAATCCAAATTTACTAATCACCAAAAGCAATTTGTGATCAATGTACAAACATTAGTTGTAGTTCCCTAGACATCTGAAACTGAAATTACAAAAACAAATCTACTTACAATGGCATCAAGAAGAATAAAACATTTAGGAATGAATTTAATCAAAACACATTAAAAGAAATTAAAGATTTCTACATAAATGGAAAGACAGCCCATGTTCATGGATTGAAAGCACTTAATACTGTTAAGATGCCAATAGCCTCCAAATGAGAGTTACAGAGTCAATGGGACCAAAAGGCACTGCTCAAAAATGCCAGAGTATGTCAGAGGTAATGCAACAGGCCTCAGGAGAGTGTGCTGCTCAGGCTCTGGACAAGGACAACATAGAGAAGGACACTGGGCCCCATGTGGAGGAGTTTGACAGGAAGTACAACCCCACCAGGCACCCCATTGTAGGGGGAACTGTGATGGTTACGTGACACAAGAAACCAAAGCCTCATGTGCTTCTGCCTGGGCCAAAGGGCATTCTTGTGTCCTTACCTGGTTAAAGCACAGAGTGCGTCACACACCCAGTGATCTATCCAGAGACAAGGACTGCAGGGCACATTCCAAATGCCAGAGATGAAATCTTCAGCCTTGCTTAAAGGAAGGCCTTGATCCTCAACATTTAACGTATTGTTTTCCACATGGTGTTCTGTGTCCTCAGTGTTGTGCTTATAGAACAATTAAGAAAATAGATTAAATTTGTATTTTCTATTGCATACTATTGTATGTCTGTTTCTTCCTCCTCAAAATCCATTCCTTCCCAAAATAAATAAATATATCTTTTGGAGAAACTATTCCAACAAGCTCTTTTGGAGAAAATGATAAGCTATTCCTGAAATTCATATGAAAACTCAAGGGGCCCCAAATAGACAAAAACCATAGTGAAAAAGAAGAAAGCTCGTAGTGTCACACTTTCCAACTTTAAAATTTACTACAAAGCTGCAGTCTTCAAGACAGCGTGGTAGTGCTCTAAGGAGAGATGTGAGCCAATGGAATAGAATGAAGACTTTAGAAACAAACTCAGACATCTATGGTCAACTGGTTTTCAACAAGCGTGTCAAAACAGCTCAATAAAGATCACTTTTTTAATACAAATAGTGCTAAAAGTACTGGATATGCACATGCTAAAAATGAAGTTAGCCCACAACTTCACTCCACATGAAAAATTCATTCCAAATAAACCCAAGACATAAATATGAGCTAAAACTATAAAATTCTTAAAAGAAGACATAGGTGTAAATCTGCATGATAGTGGATTAAGTAATAGTTTTGTAGATGTGACAATTGAGGTACAATCAAAAAAGTGAAAAGACAACCCACAGAATGGGAAAATATACTGCAAATTATATTGTCTGGTAAGGAACTTGTAGTAGAATATATAAAGAACTCTTACAACTCAACTTTGATCTGGCCAGTTAAACTGGCATAATCAAGTGTTTTTACATGTAGTTTCCTTTCTTATGGGAGATACTGAACTTTGTGATAAACCTGACTAAGATGACCTCAGTACCAGTGAAGGTAACTTCCAGGAATACTATTGTTAGGATTCATTCTGATTCATTTGCTCACAATCCAGTAGAATACATAGGATTGTAGGTTCCATTACTATTAATGTGTTGGCCTTCTCTTTAATTACTTGGCTGGGCAGGTCATGAATGCTTTGATCTAAAGAGAGACAAATTATTCCTTCACATTGGCAGATACTTGCAAACTAAGGGGAAGGAGTTTGTCTCAGAGTGCTCATAAAGAAGAGGCCACCATGGTAATGTCATATTTAATTCTAATATATTTGTTGTATATAGCAGCTAAGAGAATCAAATGCCAAAGACAGACACTATTAATTTGATCACATAACTATATATGTACCAAAAAAATCAACTTAATGTTTTAGTTTCCTTGAGGGAGTAAATGAGTTTTCAATATCTTTGTGATTACCTCATGGAAACCATTCTTCTTGATTTAAGAAAAAAAAATTAAGATTTTACTTTTTAGAGAGAGGGTAAGTGAAGGAGAAAGAGAGGGAGAGACACATCAATGGTTGCCTCTCACTGCCTCTTACAGGCCCCTAACTGGGAACCAGGCCCACAACCCAGGTACATGCTCTGACTGGGAATCAAACCTTCAACCTTTCAGTTTGTAGGCCAGTACTCAATCCACTGAGCCACATCAGCCAGGGCCGAAAATTTGGTTCTAGCCTGAGTAAACCAATAACTCACAAATGTAACTGTTACTAAGGAAATAAGTTAACAAATAAGCAAAAACTGGTGGTTAAAAATCCACTAAAAACATATTCCATTTGTAAATCAAAGAATACTCATCAAATACTTCTTATGGCTCTAAGAATACTCAGCTAAATCTTTGAAATATTTTCTAGTGAGATTAGACTCCACATGAAACTTCCTAGAGGATACTGCTGTATCTACTGTTGCTGACATATAGAACTAAAACTCTGAGAATTTGTTTAAAAGTTTTATTGTATATAAATCAGGAATACTCTAGCAGAGAGAAAAATTACCCAAAATGGTTAAGTACTGTTTTATAAAAATAAACGTTGTCAATTAATGCCCACGATGTTTGTTTTAGCATGCTGTTTATGGTTCTACAATGGTAAAATCACTTAAGTGCTATTTTCTTCAGTCTATGTTATGGCTGTTGGAATTGATCCAAAACTGTTTCTTATAATTCTCTATTGAATGGCTCCACAATTTCGTTCAAATTTTGCTTCTTTTCCTATAATCCTGAATTGATAGTAATCACAGGAAGAAGAACCAACACAAAAACCAGGATGTATATTTTCAAATGGCAAAATCAATACTACCTAGGTGTAATCTTTAGGATTTAGAGATAGCCAAAGATTGAAGTTGTTTCAGTGCTGTTTCCAGAGAATTAAAATATATTTGCTCAAAATATTTTTCAAAATTCTTTGCTGATCTATGAAATGCTTTAAAATAAACCTCTTTGTCTCCTGTTCTTATCAGAGCTATTTGAATCCTGGAACATTATGGGAGTGAGGGGTAAGTACAGTTATAATTTACCCATAATTTGTTGGTGGTAATTGGAGAGGGGGTTGGGGTCTGAGAAGTAGTTGTTTTAAAAGACCCCTCAGATTAAACAAATTCTAATATTTACCACTTTGGACTTGAAAAATTATACCTTGCTTTATATATACTATAATAATAAGCTTGAAAACACAGTAATACAGTATGTGAATATTATTTTAAAATACATCTTTTAATTACAGTATTAACTAATAAACAGCTTTAAATGTCCAACGATCATCAGTATACAAATTTTTTTTTAAATGTTTAAATATTTTTCTACTCTTTGTGTGAATGGTTTTGTTCTTTGGGAATATGAGGATCTTATAACAAAGTATGTGACACTGTTGTATTTTTCTTTTAAAGTTCTACAGAGATCACTCAGTAGAGCTGTGTGTAATAATTTGTGAATGGAACCTAATAGTTAAGTTTAGGTCAGAATATGTAGGTTCAATTAAATTATACTGCTAGCATTTCAAATAGTGGCAACTGATTGTGGAAATTCCTAGAAAAAATATAAAAAGAGATAAATAAGAACTACGCAGAATATCAAAAGTCAGTATTATGCCTTAGCCAGGTGGCTCAGTTGGTGTGGGAGCATAGCCCCATACACCAAAAAGGTTGTGGGTTTGATGGGTCAGGACACATACCTAGGTTGCAGGTTTGATCCCCAGTTGGAGCGCATATGGGAGGCAACCAATCCACATTTCTCTCTCACATTGATGTTTCTCTTTCTCTCCCTTCCTCTCTCTCTAAAATCAATAAACATATCCTTGGCTGATATGTTTATTGGAATTTTTAAAAAGTCATTATTATAAGTTTTTCTGAGGTTTCTATAATTTTTCTTGTTCTAATTAACTCCATGTTGTGGTATTCTTGGGGTCAACATGAAGGTCATTATGAAAATCAAACACCTTTCCAATACGTGGTGCCATGTATATATGCACTGCATTCCAGGAGCAAGGAATGGAAGCAGTCACCCCTGGCACAGGTGATAGGGAATATGTTGTTTGCAGAGCATTTAAACATGATAAAACTTAGGAAAAGCCATCTGCTTTTTATTTTCAGGATCAAAGTAAACAACGACAGTGAAAAAATACTCCTCCCTGTAGGGCAGAGTCTCTCACCACTCCCTTTGAACACTACTGCCCAGATGAGCTCAAAAATACAACATACCCAATGCATTTGATATTTATTGTGTAGAAGGATCTCATTTCCACCTTTATTTTCAGTTTTTGAAAATATAAATGTAAAAGAATATTATTGGTACTAATGAAGGCAGCCACAGCCTGTAATAACTTTAAATGTAGAATATATATAATGAATATTTCTTAAAATTCCAGTGAGGTTGAGAGAGGAATTGTGGACATGAGCTTTAAGATATTATACACATTGAACATTCAAATGTTGATAATTCAGTGTTTTAAAAAGTCACAAGTATGTGCCTGAGGAAATAACTGTAAGAGCAAAACATGTCACACTTGCATTCAGTGCATGAGAATCTGTGACTATAGAATCAAACTCCCACGAAGGATTTGACTCCTTAGAAATTCATTCTAAGGCTTAGTGTAAGACCTTTATTTTTTTCATAAAAGACACCCATCCTTAAGTAAGGATTTATCACTTTATTGACCTGGACTAATATAATGTTTCCATCATGTTCACATTATTGAAGCCCATGTGTATTTTAGCTGACTCCTTGGAGCCTGAGTTCATGAAGATATGAAGAACTGTGGAACCAAAAACAAACAAACAAACAAAAAACAAACAAAACAAAAAAACATTAGCAAAAGAAAATAAACATTAAAGCACAAAAGCACCTACACTGATGTTCTTACTGCCCCCAGTTTCTCATACTTACAGAATTCTCCAACACTTCACCTATAACACTGTGGAGTTAGGGAAGGAACTAGTGCTTTTCACATGTAAACGTTTTCTTTCAAATGCTCTGGTTGGGGGAAAACCCATAATAAACAACAAAAAAGAAAACGATAAACATTTTGTATACATACAAAAAGGCAAACACAATGACCAATGGTTTAAAGAAATACAAAGTAAAATTTATTAGTAGTATATGTAAAAAAATAATTTTACTTGCCTTGGGCAGATGCCTTAATTTTTCTTTCCTTTGTGAGGCTAACTAAATTAGAATGACAAGAAGTTCACTTCCAGGATATATTATTCAGGATGTTACTACATATATGTATATGAACTCTATCATAGCATATAAAAGACACATGTTTAACTGGAAGGAAGGAAAAAACTGTACCTCTGTTATTTATAAGTCAGTTCCCATTGGCATTATCAAATCTAATCATTGTTAGTTGGATATAAATTTTGTTGTCTATCAGAAAATAAACACATCTACACATTTCAGAAAATGCATTTGTATTTCCACAGGTAAAAAAACTATGTATCAATTTCTTGGACAAACAGAATTCCAGCATTAGAATACATTCTTACATGAATTATTTCTAAATTACTACTTAATCTTATAATGAATTTACAATTGGGAACTTCATTAATAAGTATGTATTTTTAATAAATAAACAATTGCTGTGCTTTGTTAAGGCATTGGCCTTTGGCCATTATATATTTATATTCACATTATGTGTGATATACATTAAATATATATCATACAAACCAAAGGCAAAAAAGGGAAACTCACTTAAAACCAGAATCTGACTTCAAATATCCCTGTTAAAAATAAAATTTCCAAGGAAGTTTGTAAATTCATTGTTTGAAGCAGTTTCTCATTGGGCCAAGGTTATAAACTGCAGTTCAGTCCCCAGGTAAGTCCACAGACATCTATTTAACCCATAATTTAAATGAATTTTAGTACCATGTTTAAGACATACAGAAACTCTTCACCAATTTAGGAGTTTGTTTTGGCTTGGTTTTCTTTTTCTATAGGAACTGGTTTTTAGCTGTGGGACCAAGGGATCCTACTCCAACAGTTTGGGTCTTAAGAAAGATTGTCAGGGTCAACAGCAACAGAGAAAAGGACAAAAGGAAAACTAGTAGCAACATCAGATAAGAAAAAATGGAGTCTTCAAGGATGTGAGTGACTAATTGAGTAGGTCCATAAGGAAGGGTAGTTTTGCTACTGCCCCCACCAAACATTAATTAATTTAAGAAATAACTTTATTTTATAAGTGAAAGTTTCAAAAAGTAACAAAAATAACAAGTGAAAAAATTTTAATGAAATACCTCTCTGGTCATTATTAAGGGGATATTTCTGTGATTGAGACATATGGTACCAAAGTACAAACTGGAATATGTTGGGCAAATCAATGTTTAGTTCTTAATTCCAAACAAAGTTTATATTATATAATAAGGTTTAGACCAAAAGTTTTGAAGAAAAGTTTTCATGTACATATATACAGCCCCGATGTAGTCTGGCCTGTGTACAAAGCCTACCTGTGGCTTGTACAGAAAAATCCTCTGGCTAGACTTCAAGCTTTACAGGTATACTCCAAGTGATCAGGTTATCTTTTCCTTGAAATGTTAGAATGTTTTAGTGTCGTTCTATTATTGTTTCCTTGTTCCACAGAACTGCACCCATTTCCCCCATTTTTAGTAGCACAAAGAGAGAGATGTTGAATAGACAGGGCCAGAGAGAAATGAAAACTTATGTTTCATAATATTAGCAAACAATAATAACATTCTAAAAACAATTCCTGAAAAAGAATAGAGACCATGTTTAAAAAATCAAGACTGGTCATTCAGCCTCTGAGGGCTTGGAGGACCATGAATTTGTCCTAATCCACACACCTCTAGTTGCCTTAGCCCACAGACTGCATTTTGCCAAAGATTTTCAGTTATGCCAACACATGCAGGTGGCTCTCCCTCTGACATCAGCAATATGTAACGGGGTCTTTTTAAAATAACAAAAATATACTTGTATTTGAAAACAACAATAACTTATCAGATAGAATTATTGTATTATAACATACTTATATAATAATATACATTTATATTATAATATACATTTGATGGATATTTGTTTATTATTCTACTCTTAGTCTTGTTCTTCAAATATGCCTGGAAAAGAATTTTAGACAAATTTGTAAGTGAAAATATTTAAATGTTCAATTACTTTATAGTATTGGAAAATGTGTATTTGGTTATTATGAAAAGGCAAATTAAAACTCCTCAAATATACTATAAAAGATTACACATATATATTATACAAAAGGAATAGGGATTCCTTCCTCTTCTTCTTCCTTTTTCTTGAGGGAAGAGCTAGTGAGCTTAAGCTTTAATTAACAGGTTAAAAAAAGGAACTTTACACATATACTAAATTAAAAGTTCTATTAGTAACTACTAAGTTTTTAAGTCACTAGGTTTCATAGCCACTTCAATGGAATCAGCAGTCATAGATCCAGCCCCAACCCCAAGGCCGGACCGTCGTAATGATAGTTCCAAGGAAGAAATTTGACGTAACTCTTTGCGACACAGCTTTACAGGCATGACACCATGAAGCTGTCTCACATTTCCCATTGGCTGAATTTGGGATGATGGTTGACTGTGAGGTTTTAGAAACTGATTTTCCTCTATTTCTGTTTTATCCTCATTGCTTAACAAATGCCCACTAGTGGGTGCTAAAGAGCTATAAATTGGAGGTAATTCTGGGCCATCTTCCCAGAGCTTCTGAGGATTTGGTTGTGTTCCTGAGCTGCTTGCCAAACTGTCTAATTCTCTTTCCCTTCCACTTAATTTCATACTTTCAGTTCTAGATGCCCATTTTAATTCTTCTGAAACCATGCCTGCTTCTTCTGTATTCAGGACTCCATCACCAGCATCATGATCTAAAAATAATCCAAAAAGGAAAAAAATGAGATATTTCCTCAAAAGCAGGCATTTTAGTCATGACAGCCTAACATAATTACATTATTATTACTCAATATAAATTCTTTCAGTTTTTTTTTGTTAAATGACTTCTTAGACAAACAGAAGTGTGAATATGAATTATTTTTATTTTACTTCAAGGCATTTTGCATATGAATAACTGAGAACTTTTCATTCCTGGAACAAAGTTGAGAAATAGTCCGCTAGTGATTTTGGTACTCCCTGGAAACACAGGAGTGCGCTGATTGGGCCTCCCTGGTGCCCTTCCCCCACCACTGAGCTTTCTTTTCCACTGGTGATTACATCCAATCCTGGCTAAGTAAAGCCATTACTGGAGAATACTGTCTCTGTCCCTACCTCCAGTGACTCTTCCAGGCCTCGGCTTTACATGTGTGAAAATATAGTCTTGGTTAGCACTCCTAGCATGACAGGGGCATTCTGCTCTCTGAATATGCTCTGGGGTTCTATCAAAATGGAGATGGGAACATAGGTCCTCAGTGGGGGATACCCTGCTGGAACACAGCTTTGAGGTCCTCAAATCATAGAATTATCCAATAGCAAAGACAAAAACTTGCTTAAGGGAAGTCCATATAAGTACTGGACCTATTATAATGAAAAATGCCAACTTTAACATATGTTGACACATGATTAGTACATTCTAGTCCTATGAATACCAAGTTTAAACACAGAGGTTGCACAATAGCAGCTCTCAAGCCAAATCTAGCCCACAGACAGTTTTTACTTAGCTTATAAAATAATGTATGACCCAGCCCTGGCCAGTGTGGCTCAGTTGGTTGGACCGTTGCCCTGTAACCAAAAGGTTGCAGGTCTGATTCCCAGTCAGGGCACATGCTTGTGTTGTGGGTTTGATCCCTGGTCTGGACACATACAGGAAGCAATCAATCATGTTTCTCTCTCTCCCTTCTCAAAGCAATGAAAAAAATGTCCTTGGGTAATGATAAAAAAAATACAATACAATAAAATTAAAATAAAAAAAATACATGATCCAAATTTTAAAATTGTACAGTTTCATATAAAGATACAGACTTCCAACATTTCCAGGAAAAAAGAGAACTTACAGCTTCTGCCTGGCAACAGCAACTGGAGCCGAGCTGTCCTGCCCACCCAGACAACGGCTGCAGGTGCCACTGTTCACTTGGGCTTCCCTTGCTCCTGCTCCTAGGCATGTTAGTGGTTTGTGAGGCCTGGTTTAAAACATAATTGCTTTTCTAGTTTTTAAAATTCTGTCATGAAAAACCCTGAACTAGCAATGACATAGATCCTCACATAGAACTAGCAGATCCTCACAAAGCTGACCACAGACAGTGGCTCCCAAGGAGTGCTTCACAGTAGAATTGATAGGAATCCTTTAAAAATCCTGATGCCCAGGTCATGGTGCCATATGTGGAACAGCTCAGATGGGCTCACTAGAGAAGCTCACTCACAAGCCCACTTAGATTCTTCGAAAGTTTCCCTCTTCCAGAATTTTACCATTTGGGAACAAATTAGAGAAACATTAATTCACCCAAGGTCTCAAAGCTAGTAAAATAAGAAATTAGGATTCCAACCCAGGTCTTCTGACTCTAATACTCCTCATACACAGTTTTACAGTGATTTGAATTGATACAAGGACACAGATTTAAATACTTAAATAAGTGCACAGACCGTGTTCATATAAACTGATTTTATCCTCACAAAATATGTTAGAAAACAGATGTACTGTACAAGGCATGACCAAGAAGTAACTATAGTATTTTGGTCAAAAGATTAATTTTCATGCCCTTGAAAATGCTAAAAATAATCAAAGAAGATAAATATAAGCCTGGTAGGCAGACAATAAAAAGACTACTATCAAAAACCAATGTACTTAATACAAGACAGTTATATATTAACTAGGGTATTGATTATGAAGCATATGGTACTTTTTAGGCAACTCAGAATTGTAAATTGCCATATTTTATAATTCAAACAAATCTTGTTTAATGTTGTTATATTAGAGTAACATTTTGAGATGATATAATACAAGCTATATTCCCAATATTAATCCAACTGCATTTTTTTAAAGCATGGGGGAAATACTGACCAGATTTATACTAAATGTTAATAGTTCTAGGTAGAATTATGGGTAATTTTTTCTGTATTTTAAAATTTTTTCTATAATGACTATATATTACTTTTTATAGCAAAAAAAGTATAAGATGTTTTTAGGTAGAAGAGCAAACTAGATGAAATAATATCTTCTACATTATTATCAAGACTAGTTCTCCCAAGAAAGTTGGTCAGATGGGAGTAATTATTACTTTACACAACTCCAAGATTATTTAACTTATAGGTTTTTGTGTTTGTCTCTTTAAAGAGCAGGATGAAGATCCAAGTTTCTTAAACTTGTATTCCACCACACCACATGATCATTTTAAGAGATGTCTAGTAGATGCAGTAGTATAAACACTGGGCATTTAAACACCAGATATCTAATGTCAGATTTCTTAAATGTGAAATTGGGCTTAAGCTAAAACAGCCTTATGCTGATTGTTCTGTCTATTTAACATCTTTTTACATTTAACATTTTGTAAGTAGTGTTTCAAATAAAAGGTTCAGCTATATACTGCAAGGAGTTTTCAAGTAAATGTTTTAATTATATTAGTAAGTATCTCTGCAATACTATATTGAGAATCAGAAAGTTTAGTCTCTTTGGCTAGATTTGTATGTTTGCATCACTTCTCTATCCTAAGACAACTTTTATCCTAAAATACTGTACCAAGAGTCAGAAAATGAAGGATCTTAGACCACATCCTTATTACTGTTCTGTCCATGAGTCTCTTGACCTCTGTAAGTTTCAAGTTCTTCCTCTAAAAACAGGGTTAGCCAACCCTGGCGTATCTTGAGTTTGAGGGTTAAATGGAACTACTTGTGAAAATATGTGTAATTGTAAATATCGTAAATATAAGGTAGCATTAGAATTACTTTTCTTTTTAAGATTTTATTTATTCATTTATTTTTTATAGAGATAGTAAGGGAGGGAGAAAGAGAGGGAGAGACATTGACCAGTTGCATCTCTCATGCCCCCAACTGGAGACATGGCCTGCAACCCAGGCATGTGCCCTGACTGGGAATTGAACCAATGACCTTTTAGTTTGCAGGCTGGTGCTCAGTCCACTGAGTCACACCAGCCAGGGCTAGAACTACTTTTCTAAAATATTACTGAAATTTAAATTTTAAAACTATGTTAATTCTGCTTGCATTATATATTCAACATATAAACTTTTCATTACCCATACATATATAATTTTTCACTGGCCTTTTGTTGTATCCATCTTTAAGCAGTTTTCTCTACAGATACAAAATAGTTATGTTCTAAAAGGCTATAAAATCAAATTTTCATAAGCCATACTTGAAGTATTAGAAGTCTTCTGTTTTCTCTAAAGGAAGGCTAATTCTTTTATAAAATGTAGAATATATTCTTTCAGAAATATTGATTTCCTCTTTGGCAGGCTCAAAGAAGGTGTATTTTAATCATGGCACTTCTCACTTTTGCAAAGTATTCTGTCATGTTTTAGTATTTCATTTAGAAGGTGCTACTTCTGCATCTCTACACATAATTATGCAAGACAACATTTTTTGTCACAACAATGAGTTTTATTATATTTTTGAGTTTCCAGAGGTCATGATATGAAAAAGACCTGATTGATCTTAGAAATCCATATAATATTATTTTAGCTTTACTTTTATTATTCTCTATTTATTTTACATCTTTGTGTGATAATCAGAAAACATAATTTACTACAAACAAGGAAAGCAGCAGCTATCTTGGATTACAGGGTTATTTTAAGTCAGGGAACACAAAAGCCCACCACACATGGCAGGCAGTCAATACGTGCAATTTCCTTCACACGTACATACTTATTCATTCCTTCACTTTTCTTTGGTTCTTTCTATCCTGCACATAGACTAGAGAATATTTTTATTTACAGAGTCAAACAAGGTACATATCCAATCCTAGACAGCCAAATCAATTGGGAAAAGCTAACCTACAAATCAGACCAACTTCATCAAATGCTAGAAACAGCATGACAAGTAGTAGCACTGAATGTCTTACGTTCTGATGGTACCAGTCGCCTCCGAATTGCTTCCCCTAACAATTCCTTAAGTTTCTTCTTAAGATCTCTGCTGGTTTTCTTATAGAAATAAAGATCTTTTTCTAGCTGTTGGATTTTATCTTCATACATTTTTAAAGTTTCCATAATGCCTTCCCCATCTTGCTCTAGAAAACAGAAATTTACATTTAAAATCAGCTTAAATAACTGAAAATTAGGTTTTAACACAGTTCCCAGATCACATTTAAAGGGTCAGAAGGATGTTACCATTGTATCTGTGACCTGAATGGATTTGTTTTCATCTACAATTTGGATTCTTCTGCCTGTAAAATTTTTCAAAGTAGGACTGGTGCCTTAGTCAACTTCTCTACCCTAACCCTACAAACTACCACATTTTTATGATTTATAAGCACTTTCTGTATAGCTACTAACTAGATTTATCCTTAGAACAGAAGGATTTTTTCTATAAAAAGTTCACATTTGGAACTCTGTCCATCAGCTGCATCAATATCTTAAAATACATAATCCGGAATAGTGGGTATATGAAAAGCCACAAGTCTAAAGTTTATAGGCCCAGAAAATATACAGCCAAAAAAAAAAAGAACTCGCCAAATTAAAAAACAAACAAACACCTGCTAAAAGAACCTAGAAAGATAAAATTACAAAGGAAAACACCACAAAAGGAAAGGAATAGCATAAGGCAAATTCCAGTTTATGCTATAATATAGTAACTTAAAACTTCTAATTAATATTTTTAAATATCTAAAAATGTCCCCGTTGGGGTATTTTCTAAAACCAGTAAAACTCAGTAACCTTCAGAAAATATAGACTTTCAGACCTACTCTTTCCTATTGGTAAATTTATAAAATGGTCCTACTGGTTTGTAACTTACTTTTGTTATAACTGACTGTTTTGTAAAATTTTATCTAAGTGTATTTGTATATTTACAGGGTGGGGCAAAAGTAGGTTTATAGTTGTTCATATGGAAAATAAAATAATAATTAATAAATAAGAAAAGAATAAACTGTTTCACATATTCACAGCTGAAAACTTACTTTTGCCCCACCCTGTATAAGTAACCCATCTTGTTCTAAAAGATACTTCAAAGTAAATAACATCATAAATAAAAGTCGCCATAAAGGATATCAAATAAATAAACTTAATTTTATATCTCATATTCAATTGAAGTTAGAAAATTTATAAATGTTAACATTTTCAGATACAACTTTGTTATGAAAAACTCATCCCAGTTTTAGAAATGAATTTTTAAGGCTCTCACTTTTAGAGTCTTAAGATAGAACTAAAATAAGGTAAGCAGAGCACATTTGAATGGTATGATGTATGGAGTCCTGTCAAGAAAATCCTGTCATCAGGCAACTGGATGCCAATTAACTAATTACTAAATTAACTTAGAGGCAAATTGCCTCAACACTCAAATTCATATATTTTGTAATTTTCTGCTTCCTCGGGTTGCTTTTTCCAGATCCCTTTTAACTCATTTCCAGCTATAGATTCCTAAGAATCAAGACTAAGCAGCTAAGCAGCCTGGACCGTAGCATTGCCAGTATTACCTGGCAGTGATTTTGTTGCCATAGCAACTGTTTTGTGTACCAGCCGTATGTCCAGGTAATGCGAGGACTGACTGCTATGACAGCTCTTTCCACACCAGAATTGATGGTTGAACTATTGTAAACTGGTATGTGCCCATCAATGGCAGGCAAATTTTGACCTAAGATATAACTTTAATGCATAAAAGTTATAATCAACTGAAAATTGTAACAAGAAACATAACTAGAAATCTGACAGAGACTATCACTTTAATTTTATGAAGGGAAAGTAATTTAAATATCAAGGTACTATATCCTTAGGAGATAGAAACTTTTCAACTGTATACCACAAAGCCAAAAGTCATCCCACATCCCTATATAAACACTAGACCAACAACAAACTAATAGGATTGCAGCAGTTCTTTTGTGTGGCACTGGGAACCAGCACAAGGGGTGGCGTTTCAAGCATGAATAACCCTACATCAAAGGCAGCAATGCCAACATGTGCTAATCAAAACATAGAAAGCACAAAAACATGCATAAGTAGTAACTATTGATATGTGTTGGACTTTTAAGTGATCAAATGCTGTTCTATCTTCCTTCCCAAATCCCCCTCCTACTCATCATCTCTACAGAGCTGACATCAGGGGAGGTACCTTGGAAATGATGTAACAGCAACTGCAGTTTTTGCTCATGTTCCTTTTGCTGGAGGGTCAGTCTCCGGTCACACTGCAATTTCAGATGTTCCAGTGCAGATTCCAACTCACGAACCATATTATCCCGTTCCAGAATCTGCACTTTAATTTCTTTATTCTGTAACTGTAGTTTCCGTTCAGCTTCTCGCAAATTAACCACCTAGCAAATACATGTTTTGACTTCTTAAGTGGGTCTCAGATAGCCTGATATAATACATTAATCTACTTTTGTTAGGCTTCATAAGATAAACTTCCTTAATCGCCACAGTATAATTAGGCAAATGCTTTATAACATACTCACAGAATAATCTAACAGCCTTTTGAATTTGTTAGGATTCTGAATTGGCAGTAATTTTATTTAAGCATAATGTTGTTCTACTAATCACCCCTCCAACATTTCTTAAACATTTATAATCCCCTAATTTACATTTAAAAATCCTATAATTCTGTTTCTCTCGTAAGCAGATTCAGAAGCTAAGAACTCTTGTAACTCCTAGATAATTCCCCATGTTAAATCCAAAATGGATGCTACAGATAAGTGACAGAATTTTTTAAACTCTAAATACAAAGTTTGGTTTTAGATTATGTATTTAGTCCATTGGGTTATTCTCTGCATTGATATGAAGTAAAAAAGAAAACTGCATCACAGAGCTTGCTAATAATGACCTTTCTAGAAAAACACTCATTCCTACAAGTGGTTCGCCGGATAAGAAAGCCCACTGACCTTGGCCTGGATGCTTTAGGTTAAGAACACTCGATCTGAGAACACCACAAAAGAGTCATCTATATCCAAACCTCGGACAGTACTCCACCATCTCTCTGCCCTCCACACCCAGCGATAGGACACACTCTCATTCGTAACAGCAGCTTTCTACTGACAGGAACTATCCAGGAGGAGGGCTGTGTATACATTTCCATTAATTTCTCATCTTTATTTCACTTGTCTAACAGAACTAGGACTTTATTTTAAAACTTTAGTTTTTACTGCTCATTAATTGTCTGATATTCCCTTATACTGCATGTACTTTTCAGAGAAAAAAAGTTATCTACTTGTTTAACACTTCATAATATATATCATAAGAGAATACAATAGAGGAAAGATGGACATAGTTCTCCATGGTAAGAAACACTTCTAGATCAGTAAATTGTCAAATACGTATAAAAAAATAAAATATTTTAATTAATATTGAGCACATTCAGGTTAATGCTAAAATCTATTACTGTCTTTGTCAGTTATGTATCACTTCATTTCCGTATCAATTCACAGGTTATGATGAAGAAGTAAATGTACCCCTATCCTACAGCAATGAAGGAAAGGGAACCCAAAACTTGGAGGCCCTTAATCTTTCATGAATGCTGATTAGCAACATCCAAATCTAGAAAATATCAAGAAGTAGTGACTGAGAAATACAGCTTAAATTCTTTTATTTTAAACACTAATTCAAAAAGCTCTTCTTACAAAAGGCCCTTTAACTTTAAGAACCACACAAAGTTAAACCTGTATACTTAGATAACCGCAAAGCTTTCTGCTCACAGTGTGTAGTGCTACAAAGAGAAATTGTGCTTAAATCTGAAGTTATACCATCAAATCTTTAAGGCTTTCAATTTCCTTAAAAATTCTAAATAAATGTGAGATATATAAGCATCTTGGCCCTTATTTAGAAGAAAATCCTTCATCCCTCCAAAACTAACCTTATTGAAATATCTGAAAAGGATAGCTCTAATCTCAATAGGATTCAGGCCAATTAGCTTTTCCAAGACATTTGCTTCGCTATGAGAGAGGTTTTGAAACGAAGCTCTGACAGAGTTCTGGCGACTTCGGATACTTTCATTCTTGTATTCAATGGCAGCTTCTAAAGCTTCAATCTCTTCTTCAAGTTGGAAAAGAACATGTTCTTCCTAGACATAATTCAACAGAAATCACTCATTTTAAATGAAATAGTATAACTTGGACTTTGTCATATACTTATTTGCTAATTTACTTGTATGTCCACACTTAACATCATTGATAGGTTCTTGGAAACTGCAACTGTAAGCAAAACAATGTATAATGAAACCAATTTTACCACACACTAATTGACACAAACAAGAGTTAAGTTCCTATGGCATTTGTCTATCGGACCATAAAAATATCACCAAACCTCTAAATAAAGACCCAAACACATAATATTAAACACTGAAATAAATGTCAGCTCTACATACATTTAAGAAAGATTAATAAAAAACAAGTAAGGTAATGATTTCTAACCCACTGATTCCAGTTCAGAGTTATGGGTGGCCAGAGCGTGTCCCTGCAGCTCACGGTGTAAGGTGGGAACGTATGCTGGATGTCTTTCCATTGCAAAACATGCTACACCCACACCAGTACTCACTCAGACAGGGACAATTTAGACACACATCTTCTAACATGCAGAGCTTTGGGATGTGGAAGGAAACGAGTCCACAGAGAACCCTCACAGACATGTGGAAAACATGCAAATGCCAAACAGATAGTGGCCCTAGCCTGTAATTGATATTTTTTCCTCATCAACATTATAATGAAATGAGACTTCCAGTCAAGATGGAGGCATAGGTAAACACAGCTCACCTCCTCACACAACCACATCAAAATTAAAACTAAACTCTAGCACAACCATCACTCAGGACTGTTACATATTGAAATGAAGGGAAGTCCAACAACTATGGAATTAAAAAAACACATCCACCCACACTGGTAGGAGGAGTGGAGATGTGGAACAGGCTAACCCCACACCCACATGTGATGGATAAAAATTCAGGAGGGATATTGTGGGAATGAGGGTCAAAGCTCCATACCAGGACCCCCAGCCCAGAGTTCTAGTGCCAAGTAGGTAAGTCCCCATAAATTCTGGCCATAAAAACCAGCAGGGACTGAGTCAGTGGAAGAAACTGTGGATTCCCAAGCAGTTTCTCTTAAAGGACCCACACACAGAATTACTCAGACTCACTACCTCTGAGCTCTGGCACCAAGGTAGCAGCATGAAAAGCACCAGTGGCATATAGAGAAGAACTGAAGTGTCTGGCTTCAGGGTGAGAGCTGAGGGACAGCTTTCTCCCAGGCAGAAAGGCAGGCAGAGGTCACTGTTCCTTTTCTGAACCCTGCCCCGAACAGAGCCACAGAGAGAGCAGGTAGGTGCCATATGTGAGAATCCATCAATGTGGCTAATGCTGTTTGCCCTTTGCCCCACACTGCAGACCCCCTGAGACTCTGCCCCACCCAACTCAACAGTCCAAATAAGCTGTTAGCAATGGCTTTTCCATATGAGTGGCTTGTCTTGGCTCATGCTTCATATCTTCCTAAATCCTTTCCAACAAGCAATAGCCAGCCTCAGTGAGTCCCCAGCTCCCATACCTCTTGCTAAGTGGCCCCAGGCCAAGGACTAGCAGCAGCCAGCCAGGGTTCACAGCTTGGCTTTGCCTAGGAACCTCCAAGCCCAGCACAAGTAGCAGCAACGTGCAGGTTGCTTTGTGCACCACATGTTGGGTGGCTCCAGGCAGAACATGATGGGGGCTGACATTGGCCTGCACCACCCAGAGCCTTCATACCCAGTGGACAGCTACAGACCACATCAGGCATCACCACCCTGCCCCTGCACAGCTGATCTCCACAGAGGGCAGAGGTTGGTGGTCACTGGTCACAGCCAGTCCTTGCAGCTGACTGGCCTAGGTAAATCCCTCCCATTGACCTACCAACAGCAACCAAGGCTCACCTACAAGAGGAAGGTGTACTTAGCCCGCTCAGAACCTCATTCCCAGCTTGGGTGATAGGAGAGGCTGTGCCTCTTGGTCTCTACAGGCCACCTGCTACATTAGGCCACACTACCAAGGCAGGGAGTCATAGCAGCTCTACCTCATATATAGAAAAAAAACACAGGAGGCTGCTAAAATGAGGAGACAAAGAAACATGGTCCAAATGAAAGAGATCAAAACTCCAGAAAAAGAACTAAACAAAATGGAGAAAATGCAGAGTTCAAATCACTGGTCATAAGGATGCTCAAGGAACTTAGTGAGAACCTCAACAGCATAAAAAAGATCTAGTTAGCCATGAAGGAAATAAAGAACATTTACAGGCAAACAACAGTAGAGTGGATGAAGCTGAGAATCAAATCAATGACTTGGAACATAAGGAAGCAAAAAACAACCAATCAGAACAACAAGGAGAAAAAAGAATCCAATAAAATGAGGATAGTGTAAGCAGCCTCTGGGACAACTGAAAGTATTCCAACATTTCCATCATAGGGGTGCCAGAAGGAGAAGAGAAAGAGCAAGAAATTTGAGATCTATTTGGAAGAATAATGAAAGAAAACTTCCTTGATTTGGTGAAGGAAGACATGCAAGTCTGGGAAGCACAGAGTCCCAAACAATCTGGATGCAAACAGGCCCACACCAAGACACATAATAATTAAAATGCCAAAGGTTTAAGATAGAGAGAGAATCTTAAAAGTAGTTACCTACAGTGGAGTTCCCATAAAACTGTTAGCTGACTTCTCAAAAGAAACTTTGCAGGCTAGAAGGGACTGACAAGAAATATTCAAAGTCAGAAAAAGTAGAGACCTACAGCCAAGATTGCTCTACACAGCAAAGATATCAGAATTAAAGGGCTGATAAAGAGCTTCCCAGACAAGAAAAAACTAAAGGAGTTCATCATCACCAAACCATTACTATATTAAATGTATAAAGGACTTATGCATATCTATCAACAATTTAATCTAAAAAATAAACTAAGCAAACAGTAAGGACAGACAAAATCATGGATACGGAGAGCATTTTGATGGTTGCCAGATGGGAGGGAGGATGTGGGGGAATGGGTGAAAAGGTGAAGGGATTAAGTACAAATAGGTAATTACAGAATAGACATGGGGATGTAAAGTACAGTGTAGGAAATGGAGTAGCTAAAGAACTTATGTGCATGACCAATGGACATAAACAAAGGTGTGGGAATTGCCTGAGAGAGAGGGGAGTACTGGGTTGAGGGTGGCAAAGGGGGAAAAAGTTGGACAATTGTAATAGCATAAGCAATAAAATATAATTCAAGAAAAAGTATTATAACAAAATGACTTTGAACGAAATGACATTATTCAAGGACCTGCTGTGTTTGAGCCTAACGGACTACTAAACTTTAAGAAAAGAATGTTTATCGAGTGCTTCCTTTGCTACACAATACACTGTTTGTATACACATGTATAACATATAGTCATTGATCCCTGCAATGCACCTATGCAGTAAAATGGAAAAGGCAGAAGCTTAGGTAAGTTATGAAACATCCCAAGGTCATATGGCAAACGCTGATCACCAGGGATTACACTCAAAGCCTCAGCCCACAGGATTAGCAGTTTTGTCATATATCTCCCTCCCTAGCTCTTAACGTGTATATTATATGTCAGTGAGATCTGGAGACCCTCTGATGTTTCTTCAAGGATCCATTAAAACAATATATTGCTGGGAAGGAAAGAAAAATAGATTCAGGATAAATTAAGAACTAAATCAGCCCTGGCTGGTGTGGTTCAGTGGGTTGAGCATCGGCCTGCAAACTGAAAGGTTGCTAGTTCAATTCTCAGTCAGGGCACATGCCTGGGCTGTGGGCCAGGTCCCCAGTTGGGGGTGTGCAGGAGGCAACCAGTTGATGTTTCTGTCTCACATCAATGTTTCTCTTCCTCTCTTCCCCCCACCTCTAAAAATAAATAAATAAAATCTAAAAAATAAAAAAATATATCTTAAAAAAAAGTACAAATTGCTAGAATAGCCATGGGGATGTACAATACAGTATAGGATATGGAGTAGCCAACCAAAGAGCTTATATGCATGACCCATGGGCATGAACAATGGTGTGGGCATTGCTTGAAGGAGTGTGGGTGCTGGGTGGAAGGGGGCAGAGGGGGGCATGGTGGGAAAAATTAGGACAACTAATTTTTCAATATTGTCTATTGAAAAATTAGACAATATTATCTCATTAATTTAGACAATTAATATTGTCTAAAATTAGGCAATATTAATATGCTATTAATATTGATTAATAGCATACTAATCAATATGCGATTAATAGCATAATCAATAAAATATTTTTTAAAAGAACTAGTAATCACATTTAAGTCTCTAGGGGAAAAAACAGTATGTCATTTAAAAAAAGTAATAAGGATTTAAGGACATGAAGCATTTCATAAGAATTCTATGAGACATCATTGGAGGGAATATATAAGCGTTAAAAATGGTGGCAACATAACATTTTTTTCATATACCAGAGATTTCCTTTGTAGGAAAAAATATGATGAATACCTGTCAGAAAATCTAGTGGTTCTTTGAACTATCCAAATAACACATTATTTGGGAGGAGGGATCCAAATCTCTGGTAAGAAATTATTTAGGACTTGTTGACATTTGAATACATATATCTGTATACCTGTACATATGGTGGATGTCCCCTAAACTTTAAGTTCCTTGAGGGCAGAGTGTCTTGTCTATATTCATGTCCTGATTGCCTAGCACAGTATATATCACATAGTTTAAACTCAGTTAAGTGTCTTATGAATGAGTTAATGAAGGAAAAGTATTTTCATTATATCTTGGTTATATAACCCAAGTATTTCTTTACACTTCTCTCCCCAGCATTTCAAGAAAAATAATGTCAGCATTTTTAATCTACCTAAAGAATAGAGTGACTTCCAGAACTCCTTTTCTGAAATTCAGGGAAATGGTATGTAATAACCTCTTCTAGTGGAAGGTCAAAGAATACTTATTTCTAAAAGCCATTTTATAAAATATCCTGAAAGAGCCATTTTGAAAAAAAAAAGTTCTATAGCGTTTTATTTCTCTGTGCAATCACTAACCACCATGGAGGGCTTGGAAGAGACTAGCCAAATAACGTACCTGCATATATACACAGCCCATGGACACAGACAACAGTGGGGTAAAGGCCTTGGTGGGGGATGGGTGGAAGGGGGCAAAGAGTGGAAAAATGGGGGATATCTGTAATAGTGTCAACAATTAAAAAAATAATTTAATGATTTGTTAATGGCTCCATAAGAAGAAAATAATATTCACCATTTAAAGAAAAATAAACTTAAATCCTAAAAGGTAATTAGGTGAATGAATGAGGAACCAGAAAATAAATCATTCAAAGGATACATCTGACTTATGAATGCATACTGTGTTTATATTTTTACCAAAAACAAATGTGGAGAGAGTTTGTCTTTATATATGGCTAAGGACACTTTGGTACAATTTTAGTTCCTACAGTTCCGGATCTAAGTTAAGGAAGCACCGAGATATGATAAGGTAGTACAGCAACCACAGAATCCTGAGACTATCCTGCCCCATAAGGCTGTAGTGTGTAAACATTGGTGGTTTCCTCTAAGCCAGCAATAGGTATAGGTTAACAAGATGAGTGGCAATGGGAAACTGCTCCAGAATGAAAATTTACTGCAACTCAAACCACAGATTACTAAGAATTAACTATCCTTTATCATAGAGCACTTTTCAAAACTTTATTGTGAACCCAGGAGCTTGTTAAAATGCAGATTTCTAATTCAGCAGGTCTGGGTAGAGCCTTAGGTGCTGCATTTCTAACAGGTTCCCTGGTGATCCTGTTGCTGCTGGTCAGAGAGATCAGGGATCTGAGGGTAACAGGAATCTAAAGCACTGGGTTTCCAAACCTTTTAGATTACACATCCCAATCAGTAAAAAAAACAAAACAAACAAAAAAAACTAACAAAAACTTCTGAGCAAGCACTATACATATACAGAGGTGGGCAAAACTAGGCTTACAGTTGCATTGTGACATTCTATTGACTTAATAAAGCTATTGTAATCATCATAACTTGCATGTGTTTTTCCATACAAACGGCACAACTTTTGCCCACCCCTGTACTGAGTATGTATTGTATATTTCTCAATAAATTATATGTATCTTCTAATCCTAAAACATGAAATGGAAAGTTTAAAATATGAAATAAACATAGATATAATAGTTCTTACATTTTCTTCTATACCTCAATTACTAGGCAACTGCTCTGCATTATTAGAAAAATTGTTAATTTTAAATCTGAGTTTCTGGATTTTAACAAAGGTGATTTGCTTATGTTAAATCGTTGATCTAAACCCTATCACTTCACCATGAAGTAATACAATCAGAAAAATATTTTGAGTTACTGTGGAGAGAGAAATAATTCTAAGCAAAATTAAAGACATCAAAACAGCAAACCATTCCACCTAGGTTTTATTGTCTTCCATCCCATCAGCATCTGATGTTCCCCATCATCTGCTCTTGGCAGATCCATCTGGTAATATCAGTATTGGTATGAAAACAGTGGGGATAGCAAAGCCCGCCTCAGAGCTGCACCAAGAACCAACCCATGTGGAAGAAGGGTGCAGAGAAGCTATCCTGACCACATGGGACCCAGAGTGGCAACACTCCTCTATTTTCACCACAAAACCCTACATCATTTTAGCTATAGAATTCCACATGAAAAATAAACTAAATGTTTCTTGATGATAATAATGGACCCTTTACCCTTCTGCAAACATAATTTGCTCATTTCCATCTCCATGTCTTATTTAAAAGTATTCTATCTAAAAAGGGTCTTTTCTGTATTGACCACCGTAGTATAGTATATTATGTTCTTTGTAATCCAGCTCAGGATTCCAATCCACCAAGGCTGCCTTAATAATCTTCCCCCAAATGATCACCACATTGCTTTGTATAAATAATGTAATAAGTATGGCTTTATTATATTGTCTATAACTTGCTTTTTTATGTTCTTCAGGGTTTAGAGTTTTCTTATCCTTCTGTTTCTTTTCTCCAAATATAGTGTAAATTTCTCAAGAGAAGCATAATACTTTTTACTTTTTTTTTTGTTTGTTTGTTTGTTTCTTCCATAGGGCCCAGTAACAGTCCTGGGCAGGCCAGAATTCCTTACCTATATGTTTTTCTGTATTTTAGACTCTCATACCTTCAAATTTACCAGCTTGGGCTCCAATGTGAACAATCCTGGGAGGACAGCCTGATCCTGTGATCCTCTGCACAGCTACCTAAGCTGAGTTATAAAATAGGGCAGTAGAGGTTTATAATGCCACAGAGCCCTGAATCGATTTAGTCTTGAATAACTTTGATCAACTCATGAGCAAAAATCTAATATAATGAAATCCTTTCTCTTGTTCCCTCTTAACCAGGCCCCTTAACTTCCTCTCATTCTTGCTCTAATCTAAAACACTATAAGATTCAGCAAGGTGCATGTTTCCCAGCTACCCAACTTCTCTTAGCAATTTTCTCTTGCTTTGGTAACGACAAGGTGTCAAAAATAAATATTCACAGAGAAAACTTGGGCTCAAAAATTCATCTTTGTTTGATCACAGGAACCATTGCCAAATGAGGTAAAATTCTGAAGAAAGACAAACTCTGGGGCAATTTGATAGGCAATATGTGAAATACCTTTTACATAATTTAAAAAATAAAGGTGAGGGGAGCTATATGGTCCCTTAAATGAAAACTCTAACTAAAGGGTATTTTTATTGGGATTTGAATTTTATGCATCTGCCTGGAAGGGATGTGCTCCTTCACATTGGGCCTTTCTCAACCAAGGTAACAGAAAAAATTAACCCTTAATGCCCTAAACATCCACTGAATGTAATAAATTACCTAGTATCATTCAAGAAAGATGCACAGAGAGAAGGAAGGTGCCTTCTTTGGAAGAAATGAGAAAAAGAGTCCCTTCAAATCATTGTGTGCTTTGTGAGTTCAGATGAGAAATCTGGCTGAGAAAGCCCCGACTCTCAAGGAAAGGAAGGGTTAGTCTCCCAATCCCTGGCAACCTAGGAAGGGGCCACGTTCAAGGACCTCTGTCTGCATAAGGACATGGCAGTCCCTAGTCAAGCATGGCTCATGGTGCCCATAAACTCAATGCATCTGACGAATTGTCAAGAAAACAAAGTTCACCAGATTTATCATTTTTATGTTTAAGTGACAGAGATGAAGGAAGTCATCCAAGTGATCCGTCATACAGCACTTCCAGTTTCAAAGAATACTGACTTACTTCAGGTGACAGCACACTACCACTTTTAAGTTTCTCATCCACACTGTTTCTTCGTCTCTGTAGCTGATCTTTTTCTTTCTGGAGGGCTTGAACTTGTTCCAAAATCTTTCTTTTCTCCTCAGCTGTGCTGCTCTGGAGCTGCACATTCTTTTCAGACAACTCTTGGTCCAACAAGTTCAGACGAGTTGATATTTTCAAACTATCTGTGTTTAAGGCCTAAAAAGATACAATCAACAAGACACCCATAAAAAATTTATTAGAAATCCAGACTGCGTATAATTAGGAAAAATGTAGAGAAAATTACTAAACATATTTTTAGCTTCTACATTACTGTTTTCTCCCATTAATTTTTTGAGGGGAGGGTAGAGGGGTTTCATATTCTAAAATCTTAAAGTTGACTACCTTTTTTTAAAAAATGAAAATTCAAACAATGAATTTACTACCAAGTATTGCTGCACCACACCAGACTATACAATACAGGTTTTGAGAGGTAGTATATATATCTATATATATATATATATATATATTTTTTTTTTTTTCCTAAATTGAACTTTTCTTCTTTGACCTGGTTACAACATAGAATTAATTACATTAAAATTTCCTAGAGTTTGAGATTTGGTTTGTTGTTGTTTAAACATATAATTCACTTCTACTTGTTTCCCTCTGGTCAGAAAACACAGCCACTTAGATTTATGGAGATCTTCATTATGGACTAAGTTAATTTTTTATTTACTAATATTTTTTCATCAAAGTAATTTTATGTATACATCACCATAAGGTTTATAGTTTTTTAAAAAGCTGTCCTCTACCCCACCCTTTCACCCAAATCTTGTTCCCCAGAAACAACGATCGTCAATGTTTTAACTATTTTTTCTGGCATTTACGTCCATGTTTGTAGAAAACTGTCAATTTTAGATATTGTCTACTGACCAACAATTATGAAAAGATCAGGATTTGTCACTTGTCTACTGACTGACGATTATGAAAGGTCAGGATTTGGCACTTATGCCTTCTCTTTCCTACTTCTCCCTTCATTCTCCCAGTATGTATTGTTTTATAGTTGTACAATAAATCAATGTTCAGTTTACATGACCTTGTTAATACAGTTTATATATGATCTATAAAAAATGATCATACTTCAATCTGATACAAGTTTTTTTGTATCTTATAACTAATTCCTCTCCAATAGAACTATATAATTCCTCTCAACATGATTTTTTCACTTGATCAAATTTAATCAGAAAATCTTTTCACTCCATTCTTTTCTGGACACATTTTGCCTAGAGCCTCCATATTCTGGCTCCACACTGGACAAGTTGTTTTGGCATTTTCCTTTGGTATTATCCTGGGAATTTCCTTGTTGGGTCACATTTTCAGTCCTGAGTCTTCCTTTTTCATAGTTTATGCCCTCCTTTTTGTGGAGTACATCCTCCAGTAGATTCCTGAGACAGGCCAGGTAGGAGATAATTTTTTTCACTAGAAAATGTCCATATTCCATCTTCACATACAATAGGTGGTCTTTTGTGACTGGCTTCATTCACTTTACATATTTTTAGGATTTTCCATGTTGCAACATGTGTCACTACCTCATTCCTTCCTATTGCTGAATAATATTCCACTGTAAGGATATACCATATTTTGTTTATCCATTCATCATGTGATGGATATTTGAGTTGTTTTCAATTTTTGGCTGTTATAAATAATGCTGTTATGAACATTCATGTACAAATGTTTGTGTGGATATGCTTTTACTTCTCTTAGACATACACTTATGAGTGGAATTGCTAGGTCATGTCATAATTCTATGTTTAACCTTTTGAGAAACTGCAAGATAGTTACCCAAAACAACTGAACTATTTAAAAATCCCACCAGCAGCATATGAAAGTTCCAATTCCTTCATGTCTTCACCAACATTTAATCTATTTTTCTGATCATAACCACCTTGTTGCTGAGAAGTGGTATCTCACTGAAATTTTTATTTGGACTGGTGTAACCACTGTGGAAAGCAGTATGGAGGTACTCAAAAAATTAAAAATGGATCTGCCTTTTGACCCAGCGATCCCACTTCTGGGAATATACCCAAAGGAGTCCAAAACACTAATTCCAAAGAACATAGACACCCCTATGTTCATTGCAGTGTTATGTACAATGCCAAGATACAGAAGCAGCCAAGTGTCCACCAGTAGATGAGTGGATAAAACAACAATAGGACATTTACACAATGAAATACTACTCAGCCGTATAAACAAACAAAAAAATTTACCCTTTGCGACAGTATGAATGGACCTGGAGAACATTATGCTAAGTGAAATAAACCAGTCAGAGAAAGACAAATACCATATGATTTCACTCATGTGTAGAATCTAATGAACAAACTGAACTAACAAGCAAAACAGAGACAGACTCATAGATGGATAGCAGATGACAACTAGTGTTGGGAAGCAAGTTGGGGATGGAAGGATTGAGCAGAAAGGAAAAAGGACTCATGGACATAGACAACACTGTGGTGGTTGCTGGGGGAAAGGAGGTATAAAGGGATGAAATGGTAATGGAAAAAATACAATAAAGATTAAATTTTTTTAAAAAAAATTTTGATTTGAATTTCCCTGATGACTAAGGATGTTAAGCATTTTGTCATGTGCTTATTGGTCATCTGTTTATTTCTTTGAAGAAATGTCAATTAGATACTTTGCCTGTTTTTAATTGAATTTCTTTATAGTATTGAGTTGTAAGAGCTTTTTATATATTCTAGATACAAGTCCCTTACCAGATATATGATTTGCAAATATTTCCCCCAATTCTGTGGTTTTTACTTCTTTAATGGCATCCTTTGCTTTACAAATGTTTTTAATTTTGATGAAGTCCAATTTAATTTTTCTTTTGTTGTTTATGCTTTATGTGTACTATCCAAGAAACCACTGCTTAACCCAAGGCCATGGAGATTTATGTCTATGTTTTCTTCTAAGAGTTTTATAGTTTTAGTTCTTATATTTATTTTACATCTTTGACTCATTTTGTAGTTAAACTCATATATGTATGAATGTAGTCTTTAACTATCATGTTCCTTGTGTGAAATGCATATGATCAATTCTTGTATTTATTAAACTCTGAAAAAAGATATATTTTTATGCCTTTTGTTCAGAAAAGAACCCGGTAGTATAACAGTCTTAAGTCTTCCTTCTGTTTCATTAACACAACCTTGAAAGAATTAATTTTGCTTTGATATACTGTGGGCTTCATACTGTCAACATATCTCAGTACGTTCTTGCTCCTAAATATTACATCTTCTTGGAACTATAAAATATGTTTTCATTTTTCTTCTGTATCATGGAGTAAATTTATCTCTAGAAAAAGATTGTCCTCCTTATTCCTTTTTATTTTTTCTTCTTATGATACAGACAATATAAAGGTCCCGGGTTTTCTTCTATTTACTCACTTGATATTTTAATTTGTCAATCCCCTTTGCTCTCATTTACATGTTTTGAGGGGTAGCTTTTATTTTATTTTTTTCCCTTTTGTTTTTAATTGTTGTTCAAGTGTAGTTATCTCCATTTTCCCCCCACCATCCCCTCTGGTTACTGCCAGTTTGTTCTTTATTTCAGTGTCTCTGGTTATATTTTGCTTGCTTGTTCTGTTGATTAGGTTCCACTTATAGGTGAGATCATATGGTATTTGTCTTCAACCGCCTGGCTTATTTCACTTAGCGTAATGCTCTGACAGCTTTTAAAACTTCACCCTAACAGCCAATGTGAGCATGCCACCTGGATACAGCACCAGCAACTAAGGTGACTGGAGGGGAAGCCCTTACCCCTATGTAAAGCAGCCTGGTGCTAATACCTATTTCAACATGTTGGGGTAACGGAGGACAGAGCAGAGGTCCATATAGGTTGCCATCCCTGTCTACCTGTTATTCTGAGTAGAGAGGTTAAGAATACGCCCCTATAAACTCAGATCCTACTGATTTAGATGTTGGATGAAAGGCAGATCTAATAAAGGTCACCACTGATCCTCTTTGTTCCTTGATTCAATATTCAGATTGGCCTAGGACTCAAGGCCTACCAGAGGCAAAGGTTTGGGTAGGGAGTCCTTTTCAAGGCTGTGGCAAGCCAGCTTCATTTTTAGATTCTGTTGTTACTGTTGCTAATGGTGAAGATATGCAAAGATACATCAAAAAATGTATTCTCATGGTCCTTCTGCTCCCTTCACAATCTTTTTTTTTTTCCCAAAACTTGAAATTGAGGCAAGCTTCTTCATAAAATCACTTCTTTGGCTCATAAAATCCAAGTCCTCCAGCAAAAATTTTTGTAAAGATCCCTAAGTCTTTATAATTTGAAAAATAAGCAAAACTTCATTATATAAAATCTTCTTTTATAGGATCCCCTGCAAACCTCTAACTTTGGATGGTAGTGATAGCTAGATCATTTCAAGTCTATTGTTCCAGATTACCAATGTTCAGTATACAGCATCAAATATTTATTTTGAAAATATCCACTAAAGTTAATAATAGAAGTTTCCAGGGGAAATGGAGAGTTACTGCTTAACAGTTATAGAGTTTCTGTTTGGGGTAATAAAAAGTTTTAGAAACAGGTAGGAGTGATGGTTGCGTGACACTGTGAATGTAATTAATGCCACTGAATTGTACATTCAAAAATGCTCAAAACAGTAAACTTTATGTTATGTATTTTTACCACAATTTTTAAAGTACCCAAAAAAGTTAGTAATAAATCATACTGGGAAGAACACTGAACATTTTTTACTTTAAAATTGCAACAGATGTTAGTGACGGCCACTACATAAGCAGTGATAAGCAAAATACTGAAAACCAGAAGAGTTTTCTTCTGATTTCCAACTTCACATGGTTCACTTCCTAGAGAAAAAAATTCTATTTTACATGACTTACAACCAGAATGAAACAGCATATTAAACAGAATACCTGACTAGACCTCAGCTTCTTAGTTTCCAGGTCACTCTTCTCCTGTAACAGGGCCTCCTTCTTAGAAACTATAGCCTCTCGTTTCTTTAGCTCTTCTTCCAGCTCCTCTAATTCTTGGCGTTGGTTCAGGACTTTCTCTACTTCTTCATCTAACCACTTCTTTTGCTCAACCAATTTCTAAATTAAAATGTCAAAGAAATGTTATTTGTTTTCCTTCTTCCATAAAATTTATATGGTAACCTAGTTTCAGATTGGCCAAAACTCCTTAAATGACCATTGAAAACTACTAGTGGAAATAACAAAATGGTGTTCTTGTCTGAAACTGTCTAGAAGTACATGGTTTCAGTTAACATCTTGCTGTGTGGTTTAATAAGGAATTAAAATTTACTCCCCAAATATGTTCGAGCCTGGGATTTTTTAGGCTAACCAAGAAAGGGCTGGCAATTTTCTTTACCTATGTTACGAGTTAGAACATGCTGGGAATCCCTTTCTCCGTCGTAGCGCTGCATACCTCCACCACAGCATTTACGCTGCAGGTTGTTCCGCACACAGTCTGTCTCCCCAGCATGAGATCCCTGACTGACTGCGGGACTGCACTTTTCCCCTTTGTATCCCCAAAGCCTGGCCCATGATTGGCCTTCACTAAAATGTTATAGGAATGACTAAATAAATGCCTGATGAAATTGATTAATCAATGAAGTGAATGAATGGATATACACAGTGGAAGGTACAGATGATGGAGCATGTAAATCCACTCTGTACTCTATTCTGTCAACATCTAATAATTATACAATAAAATATAGTCAGAAAGATTTCTAAAATAAGCATATGCTCTTGGATTAAGGATACACATAAATAAGAACAAACAAAAATATGAATAGTATTTGACTGTGCAAGACGAAGTCTACCAAGCACTCATTTGCACTGTGGTTACAGTAGTGAGGCAATGCCAACTAAATAACGTAACAAATCAACATAGTACCATTTCCCAATTCATCTCAAACTTGATTTTAAAAAATGGTTCCTAGAAATCTACATTAAGACAATGACATAGTAAATATGCATGAGAAAAAAAAAAGAGCAAAATAGCCACAGCAAAGAGCCACCAGTCGTCGACCCAGACCCAGAAAGTAGTACAGTCCGATAGGACTATCACATCCAAGCCATACTGAAGCCTAAAATGGTAGCTCTACAATTTTTAGGAACAGAAAGGATACCCCAGAACAACTATAAAAATACTTTAGTTTTGTTATATCCAGCTATACCTTAGAAAGTCCATATATGAGACCCTATGAAGTCTAGCAATTAAACACATTCTACAAACATTCCTTGACTATGAGACTGGTTTGAAAGATGAACTACAGAGTTTTCATAAGCTCCATACCAACAGGAGAGAAACCAAAAAGTTATTGTTGTTGATCATAAATGTTAACTCCTAGGTACCATGTAAGCAAAAATGGAAAAGGGATTGGTTTTGTCTGGAAAATGGAAGAAATGTCAATGCCAGCCCTACAGAGTAGGTAGAATTTTAGCTGTCCTTTGAAGAATGGGTAGGAGTCTGCTAACATAATACAGGTTTTTTAGGGAAACAAAAATGAATGGATTTTTCTGCAACTGATACAATAAAGGTTATTATGATTTGTGTAAATTCATTGTATCTTAGTTTTCTGAAAATTTCTTGATTTGTCTTTTCTCTTTTTATAGCAAAAGTTCCTACCATACAGTTCCAATGTTAAATACTTTCTTCTTATAAAGGAACTCCGTATCAAATCAATGTCCTATTATAAGTTCTCTGGATACTCATATTGATTAACTTATAATCTTATCCTTGTTTTGAGTCAAATTCTGGAAATTGGGTTTTAGTATTTACAACATTAAAAACATAAAGTTTTGCATTTTTTTAGAAAACCCAACAGTGAGTGTAAGCAACAGGAATCTCTTTATTACTGTATTCACTTAAAATTTAGATACCTAACATTTTAAAACATACCTCTCACTATTCTTTACCTTCCAACCTCTCCTACTCTCCCCCACATACCCTTTCCACCACAAATGCTCTTTAACCAATTTCTAAAATACACTAGGAATATAAATGACTGGGAATACAGTAAGTCTTTACTTAACATCATTGGTAGGTTCTGCAATTTTAAGCAAAACTATGTATAATGAAAAATTTTTTACTATAGGCTAATTGATATAAACAAAAGTAAAGTTCTTAAGGCATCTCATCAACATTATAATGAAATGATGTTGAATGAAATAATGTTATTGAAGGACCTGCTGTACATTTATAAACTAAACTTTACTATTAAAGTATAAAATTTAGGAAGAGAGAACAAATTTTTCAGCATCAAGATGATGTGTATGCATTTGAACATAATTACAATTTTAAATGTAGTATTTTTCTATAAGATTTTTAGAATTGCCATTTTGAATTTACATAACATTAAAATTTTGTTTCTCTGAAATTTGGTATTAGTTTATGAACTTCATTCTTTTAAAGATTGTAATTTATTTTTAGAGAGAAGGGGGAATGAGAAAAAGAGGGAAAGAAACACTCATGTGCAAGAGAAGCACCCATCAGTTGCCTCTCAAAACACCCTCAGCTGGGGACCTGGCCTGCAACCCAGGTGCCCTGACTGGGAATCAGACCAGCAACCCCTCATCTTGGGCACCAGCGCCCAACTCACTGAGTCACAGTGGTCATGGCTGAATTTTGATTTTTAAATGTGGTGCTAAAACAATAGTTTTTAAATATATTACATATGGTGCATATAAAATGAAGGGAGATTTTTTAGAAATACATAAGTATGTTTCCATGAAAATAAACTGTTTTGACATGGGAATAAATACAATCTAGTAAACATGGGTTTCATGTATACATTCACCAACATTCAAATACCCATTTTTTACTGAAATAAGAATACAGCACATTTCTAGATAAGAAAATAACTTTTAAATAAAAGTTTCAGAAGAAATATCAGAAATTTTAACCTCAAGTGCAAAAATCTAGAGTTTGAAGATTTTCTTCAGAGTTCACCACTTTCTGCCTCTATTTACACAATCATCAACTAGAAGAAAAATTTAAAAAAACACTAAATAGAATTGACAAACCTGTAATTGGTCTATACTTCCAAATGAACTTTTATGTCTTTTCATCTTAAATGCATCAAGGTCTTCAACTTTCAGTTTTAGACCTTCTTCCAGTTCTGTTTTTAACTTTAGTTCCTGTAGAAAAGAGAAATCAGAATACCTTATGGGTTTTACTATGTGGCCCTCATTAAATATTTACAAAATAATCATTTTCTTAACATTTACTTCCTTAGTTTCAGAAAGAAAATGAATAGATGAAGGTTGGGGCTATTTTGAGAAGAAAATAACAGCAGCCCCTCATTGAAGCAATTAAATCTCACTTTAAAAATCAGGGTTTACTGACAAACCAAGTGGGTTTTTTCTTTTTCATTCTTTCCCAGTGTTACAAATTAGTGTAACATGGGTAAGTCTGAAAATTATAAATATGTTTTTCTCTTGTGCCTTTGTGAACTCATTACCCTTAGTTAGTAGACCCAAAGCACCCATCCGCCATGGGGATGTTAGAATTTATGACAAAACAGCTTTGCGCAGTGGCAGTATTGTAGCCAATGAGGTTTAGTGAGACACAATTACTGCTAATAGAATTTATGACAATAGATATGTAAAGAGAAAGGTATCAGTCCATTTCTGACACTCAAAAATCAGATTTTGTAGCATGAGAATAGCCTTGCAAGATGGATCATGGTCCTGTGAAGAGTATTTTCCAAATTCCTTTAGTTCCCATCCACATCTTAAGAGTCTCGTCAAGAGGCCCAGTGCTCCCAGTGCTCTCCCAAGGTTTAGAGAAGATGCCACTGTCACCCCTACAGCTTAGCAGGAATCAGGAGGGAGGCCAGGAATCAGAGCAGGCCAGCCCGCAGACTGCCTCTTACTGATCCATGACAGGTAAGTACAGAAACTGAAAGTGTTTAGAAATGTTCATGTTTTTAAGAAGTATTGGGCTATGATAAATTAGTAATAAAATCAAAATTGTACCTCTTCCACAGGTAATTTTAGAAGTACTGATATAAAGTAAAAAGAAGTCTACCATTTTCCAGCGCCGGGAACAGCAGAAAGGAAAAGAGAGACAGTAAGAAAGATGTGTGTCCCAATTTTCCTCTACTCAGTTTTGGCCCAAGATGGGGGTGATAAGTAAGGTATCACTGAGCGCAGAGGTAGAAAATGCAGACTGCAGTGCAGAAGCCTCACACACACGTGGGAATGTGTGGCTTTCCTGAAATAGAAAAGTACAGTCAGGAAAGAGAGACTAAGTGAACCCCCTGGTCTCAGGTGACATGGACCCTGAGTTGAGAACCAATAGGGTCAGTTATCATGGAGAATCGACCCTAAAACTGAAGGTGAGGATAGACCACAAGCTAAGTGGAAGACCATTAGGACATGAGATGAAGTCAAAGCATCACCATGCCCTATGCTAAAAGCAAGACCAGACTATGAGTCATGCTAGCCACAGGTCTCAGCATCAGAGGCCAGTAGGGAAAGGTGGACAAAGGAGAGCAGATTCTGGAGGACCATCCAAGGGGCCAATATTCACATCCAAAGACCAACTGAAACTCAAGGGGCCACTTCCCTCTCACCCCTACATGCTGCAATAAAAAGCTACACACCCAACAACCACATACACTGGATTCCATCTGAGAGAGAGAGGCACAAGGCAGAAGAAGCTAAGAGAATGAATATTCTTATTCAACACAGCTGAAAATTATTTAATGGATATGTTTAAATTATCATAAAAGGTTTAAACAGACTGGACATTTGGTTAGTTCCCAACATGTGTCCAGCAATTATCATGACATGTATTAGGCAGGGTCAGGGGATGTCATAAAGAACACAGGTCTGCTACAGACTAAATAAATTTTCACTGCCCACCTGAGTTGCATCATGGGTGAATTAGGACCCTATTATAATTATTACCCATCAATCTTTCAGACTTCCCTAGATCTAGCTCATAGTTATGATTTATCACCTGCCATAGTCACAGAAACTTCAGGATGCTGAGACAAAGGTAACTTGTACTTGGAGCTAACTCTCTACAATTCCTATTCTCCCCCATATGCTTTAAAAGAACATTGCACTAGGTCTAATTCCTTCTTCTACATGTTGCAGTAGACATTATTGCCTTAATTTTATATTGTAATCCCTGTTACAATATTAAAATAACTTTCTGCCAGGCACTGTGCTAGCCTTTTTACATCTATTCAAGTACCCCACTTAATCCTCACAATAATCCTATTGCCAGGGATTATTATGAACTAAATTTTATAGATGAGGAAATTAGTGCTTAAAGAAGTAAAAAGCCCAAGATCACATGATGGCCCACAATACCAGGAGTTCCCATACTTTTTCTTTATAGCTCATCCATGGACTTCAGTTAAGAACTGCTGTTCTAAGAAGAACCTATCCAGAGTCATAGTATTCTCTGGAGGTGGCGCAACTGAGTGGAAAATGGACAAACAGGAGTGTCACTTAGCTCCCAGCAGAGGGCAGGATGGTCTTTACAACTGTGAGCAGATTTTCTTCTGTTTGTGTGTGAAGTAATACAAACTTCAATATATCTTTGGGGTGGATTATTCCTTTTTCTGGAATACCTATTCTCCCCCTTAAATGGGTCATTTCCCTTGAATGTAAAATATGGCTAAAGGAATGAAACTGTCCTATGCCAGAATGTAAAAAGTTAAAGTTACAGGCAGAATTACATTTTAGCAGTATATGCTCTCTGACTAAAAGAGTTTTTTCTTTTCCCTAAGCATAGATTTAGAAAGTTCTATGTCTTTCTTTTTTTGATCCTCATCTAAGGGCATTTCTTTTATTGCCTTTAGAGAGAAAGAAAGAGAGAAACATCCATGTGAGAAACATCAGTTGGTTTGCCTTCTTGCATATGCCCCGACCGGGGATTGAACTTACATCTTGGGTATGTGTCCTGACCAGGAATCGAACCCACCACCATTTGGTTTATGGGATGACCCTGCAACCAACTGAGCCACACTGGCCAGGGTGAGAGTTGTACATCTTGTTGGTTTAAGCCATGGTCTATGAGAGATGAGCAGCTAAGATCCAAAGACCATAAGAATGACAGGCAGGCCTGTTTCCCACATTGCAGGAAGGACTTAAAGAGACAAGGTCATTGGCAGTAGAAACAAGAATTGAACGGATTCAAGATATTTAGAAGATATAATCTATAGAACTTAGTGGTTCATTAGACATGGAATAAGTAAAGGACAGAGTCAAAAATGACTGCCAAATTTCTAGCTTACCCAATTGAGTAGATTGAAATATCATATAAAGCATGTTGGAAAACTATATTTTCTCCCCCATGAAGGAAGCAGGGAAGGGGGACAGTAGGGAGATTAGTAAGGAAGATCATAAATTCATCTATAGGATAACCTAATGAAGATATTAACAGATATGAATCCAGAGCTCAAAGAGCAAATCTGGGATAAAGGATTAAATCTGGGAGTTGTCAGAGTTTAACTGCAGCCATGGAAAAAGATGAAGTAACCCAAGACAGAATATAGAAGAGGACACAGGCAAGGGCCTTAAGGAATTCCCATACGTAAGGGACTCGTAGTGTAAGATGAGCTAGTAAAGAGAGAGAACAAGCAATCAATCAGAAAGAAAAAAAGAGAATAATTTCACCAAGGCAATGGGTAAAATATTTCAAGATGGAGAAATTAGTGAACTATGCTAGATGCAACGAAGGTGTTAAGACAAAGGACTTCAGCCCTGACCAGTGTGGCTCAGCTGGTTGGAGCTTCATCCCGTAACCAAAAGGCTGCAGGTTCAATTCCCAGTCAGGCACATACCTATATCATGAGTTCAGTTCCCTGGTCCAGGTACATATGATCCCTGGTCTAGGCACATACGAGAGGCAACCGATCAATGTTTCTTTCTCACATCGATGCTTCCCTCTCTCTCTCTCCTCCTCTCTCTCTAAAAGCAATAAAATCCTCCGGTGAGGATTTAAAAAAAAAAATGGGCAAGGACTTCACAGACAGAGAGCACTAGTGAACTTCTCAGAGATTTGAAATGGAGCCTAAAGCCAGACTAGAGAGGCTAAGAAAATAAACAGAAGCAGAGAAAACAGAAACAAATACAGTAAACTTTTCCAAGAAGCTTGGTTATGAAGGGGAGAACAGAGTGAGAAAAAGTAATAGAAGACTGAAGGGTTAATTTTAGGATGAGCAAAAAATCTAAGATGTTTAAAGGAGGATTCTAGGAGAAAAGGAAAAGTTGAAAATATAGAAGAATTAAATGAGTTAAAGAATATAAGTGCTTAGTATAGCATTGACTGAGGGTAAATATTCAATAAATGTTAACTACTGCCATAATAATAATTACCATTATTAAGAATGAATAAAGGAAATTAAGAAAGCTATTCCATTTAAAATAACATCTAAAAAATAGAATATCTGGGAATAAATTTAACCAAGGAAGTAAAAGACTTGTACACTGAAAATTATAAAACATTGCTGAAATTAAAGACCTAAATAAATGGTCATGGGTAGGAAGACATTATATTGTCATGATGTCAATACTACACTAAGAGATCTACAGGTTCAATGCAATCCATATCAAAATTCTAGTGCCCTTTTCTACAGAAATGGAGAAGTTGATCCTTAAATCCATATAAAATCACAAGGGGCCTCGAATAGCCCAAACAATCTAGAAAAGAAAGAAGAAAGTTGGAGGGCTGACTACCCAATTTCAAAACTTAGTACAAAATCACAGTAATCAAAACAGTGTGGTACTGGCATTGGGACAGACTTATGGACAGATGGAATAGAACTGAGAGTTTAAAAATAAATCCATTAAATCTACAGCCAATTAATTTTTGACTAGGGTATCAAATCCATTCAGTGGCAAAAGAATAGTCTCTTCAACAGATGGTGCTACGACAAATAGATTTCCACATGCAAAAGAATGAAGTTTGACCCTATTTCAAACTGTACATAAAAATTAACTAAATATGGATCAGTGACCTATTAAATATAAGAGCTAAAGCCATCAAAATCTTTAAAAAACACCATAGGGGTAAATCTTCATGATCTTAGATTTGGCCCTGGATTCTTAGACATTAAGTACAAAAGAGAAAATACATAAATTGGACTTCATAAAAATGAAAAACTTTGCTGCATCAAAGATTATCAAGAAAGCTTAAAGACAACCTACAGAATGGGTTGAAATATTGAAAGTCATGTATCTGATAGAGTTAAATGTCCAGAATATATAAGGAACTCCCATAACTCAACAACAAAAGACAATCCAATTAAAAAGTAGACAAGACTCCTTCCATTACCATTTATCCTCCATATACCTTCTTCTACCTCCCTCCAGCCCATTCCCCTCTGGTAATCACTATGCTGTTGTCTGTGGCTATAAGGTTTTTTTTCTTTTTTTTTTTGGTTAAACTCTTCACCTTTTTCACCTTAATTTTGTTAACCAGTGTCACCCCAATAAATTCAATAAAAAATAAAATAAAAACAGGTTGAAACAGAAACAAAAAAGTGGATGAAGAACTTGAATAGACATTTCTCCAAAGAAGATATAAGTACATGAAAAGATGTTGAACATCACTAGTCATTTGGAAAGTGCACATCCACAATGAAATACCATTTCACAGGGAATTGGATGTCTATAATAAAAAAACAGAAAACAACAAGCATTGGCAAAGGTATAGAGAAATCAAAACCCTTATACATTTCTAGTGAGAATGTAAAAGGTGCTGCCTCTATCGAAAACATTTAGTGCTACCTCAAAAAAGCTAAATAAAGAATTATCATATGACCCAGCAATTTAATTCCTGGGTATTTCAATTCCAAAGGAATTGAAAGCACGGACTTGAACAATTACTTGTATGCCAATGTTTACCACAGCATTATTCACAATAGCCAAAGGTGAAAACAACCCACTACCTACAAACAAATGAATGGATAAACAAAATGTTGTATATGCATACAATGAAATACTCAGTCATAAGAAGGAATGAGGTTCTGATACATGCTACAATGTGCGTGAACCTTGAAAATATTATATGCTCAGTGAAATAACCCAGACACTGGACAAATATGTTGTATGATTCCACTTTTATGAAATATCTCGAATAGGCAAATTCATAGAGAGATAAGTAGATTAGAGGAAGGAGGGGACAGGGAGTTCTTAATGGTTCCAGAGTGTCTGTTTAGAGTGATAAAAAAAGTTTTGGAAATAGATGGTGATGGTTCCACAACACTGTCAATGTAATTAATGCCACTGAACTGCACAAATGAACAATGTTAAAATGATATGTTTCATGATATATATGTGTGTATATGTATATTTACCACAGCTTATAAAAGTTAATATGTAATAACTGAAACCTACTAAACTGCACAATTTAAATGGGTGAATTGTATAGTATGTGAAGTACATCTCAATAAAGCTGTTTAAAAAAAGAATTAGTAACTTGGCTTAAATGTTTTTTAAGTTGCCTTCCATCACTAAATTCTATGATTATTTTTAAGGTCTGAGAATAGATTACATTCCAAAATTGAATATATTGAAATTTCCTAATTTGCAATTATGTTCCAAGCTTTGGGTCTGGCTTATCATGTCAATGAGAGACTGGAATACAGTGCTAGATAAGGGCTTGTTATTGTTGCTGTTGTGATCGTGACCTCCCCTCTATAGTCAGAGCCCTGTGAAACGAGAATGATTAAGGCCATAGATATGAATAAACAGATTCAAAAAGGGTGACTTTCCTCAATAAGTGATCCAGCTAGGAACTGAGAGAGCTTGGATTTGAACCTGTGCTAGCCTGGCTCCAGAGCCCAGACTGACACCACTAGTTCCTCCCCGTCCGAATCCATTCTATAGACCTGCTGGATGCTGTGGATGAAATGGGACCATTTTACCTTGTACTTTTTTTCCATGCCACCACATGGACAATGCATTTCAAAACACTTTGAAAATGGGAAATCCTATTCAAATGTTAGATGTTATTTACAAAGTTGGCTTTAAATGTTTTTGACAGCCGCAACTAAAGTTAAGGCCCTAGTCTGTGAAATGGTATCACTGAACTTTCTTTTGTGAAGTCAAAGCCTTCAAGACAGTACTCAGAATTCAACGCATAGGTTTTACTATGTAGATGAACAAAGCTTTAAAGAGAATGAGGAGAGCAGCCAAGCACAGGCCACGGTTAGATACCTCACAAGCCAAACAAGTCAAGACCTTGGCTTCCTTAGCTCTGCGCCATTTCACATTTCATATTACGCTTAGCAGGAAAGTATGACAATATTACTTTGATTTTTTGTTGATCCCGCTTAATTTCTGTATCCAGTTGCTTCCTGTTTTCATTTTCTTCTTGAAGTCTTTTTTGCAGCTGTACCTTTTGATATTTCATGTGATCTACACTCTGCTCAAGTTCATTGGCACATTTCTCATTTTGGATCGAAAGTGATGCCAACTTCTTACTATTTTGTTGCTTCTTCTGTAAGACCTGGGACCATATGGAATATTTCAAAATGAAAACTTGCATCTCATAAACACCAAGTAAAAAACTTTTCATTCAATGGCAAGGGTAAACATTTTGCCTAAACTTTAATTTATTTTTCATTTTTGATGGATTCACAATTGTTTTCTACATTTCTACTTTGATAATTGGGCAATTGCCATAATTTTCACAAGATACAGAGAATGATGAGATGCCCTGATGCTGACAAAGAGAACAAAATTCATCTCTTTGCTTTTTATTCTGTTTTATTGCTTCAATTCTGTTCTACATACAGTGAAAAAGATATGAAAGCAATAAATATGAATAAAAAAATGAAAGGAAGCATTCTAGCAAATTCACTGCAATCAGACTAATGAAGCAGTCTGACCATACCAACAGTATCTAAAAATGGCTTCATTACACAAAATCCCTGTAATCAAATCTCTCTCATAGGATAGAATTTTTAACTGTAGCTATTTCTGAGGATATATCTAAATACAGCATTAGGAAACTAATAAGCTATAGTACTAGGAATTATTAACCTTTCTTCAACCAATCAGTTATGGGTTGAGAAAACTGAAACAGTTATTTGTTGAGTGTCTACAAAGTGCCATGCAGATGTTTTATACCATTATTTAATCAGCAATTTTTTGTCCTTTAGAAAAGAACACTATTTCTGTGGTTATCTTTACTTCTTACCTTATTTTTTTTGATAAAAAGATTAAGGTAATATACTTCTTTTCTAAAAGATATTTATTTTTTAGAAAGAAGGGAAGGGAGAGAGAAAAAAGGGAGAGAAACATCAATGTGCGAAGGAAACACTGGGTTGCCTCTTGCAGGTCTCCAACCGGGTACCTGGCCCACAACCCAGGCATGTGCCCTAACTGGGAACTGAACAGGTGACCATTCAATTTGTAGGCCGGTGCTCAACCCACTGAGCCACAACAGCCAGGGCAAGACAATATACTTCCTGAATGCAGAAATATATTACCTAGATCAAAATTATGTAAACCTACCAGCACTCTGGAAAAGAAAAGCTGCATTCCAATTATCTTGCTGGTAAAAACAGAATCCTACTTCTTTCCTAACTACATACAAGAATCCTCAAAAATAGAAAGCTTTAAGTAGGTTTTCTCAATTACATTTTAAAATTACCTGGACTTTCAGCTTTGCAGCATCCATCTTTTTACGGAACTCCCTCTGTAATTTTACTTTCAAAGCAACATCAGAAACATCTTTGTTTTCCAGTTCCTGTAGCTTCTTTTCTGTCTCAATTAATTCCACTTTCGCCTGTTCTGCTTCATGCGCAAGTTTTGTTACTTTTAGAGAATATTGTTTGCTTACAGACTTGGCATCGTTACCTTCACCATAATAACAACAGTAATAACAATTATAAATTATATTTTTTAAAAACCAAAATATCAAAAACATAAAAATGTTCTACTCCTACAAATCTAGCTGAGCACTGTAAATATTTAAGGCATCACATTAAAAATTCAAACACAACTTGCCACCTGGCCTCTTAATAATTAGTTCCTTAATGATTGTTTCCATCTGGTGCCATTCAATCTTCACAATGAATTTTTTGTGTTTAGTGTGACACTTCTGGTCTTCTGAATATGTAGTTTAGCTCTGCTGGCCTCAAACTCTAGTTAAGAAGGGTATCTGGGGTTATTCTTTGGCCTTTTACTTATTTCACTTCAACTTCCTGCTACCCATAATCCATTTCTTTGAATTCTTTTTTTTTACTACTACTATGAAAAATTTTCAACATACTAAAAGTAGGGAAATGATATAACAGGTGCTCATCACCCAGATTCCAAAGTTATCAAGATTTTGCTACAGTTACTTCATCTATGTTTTTCTTTCACTTAATTGCTTAAAAATTGTAAAACAAGTCCAGATGTTATATCTCACCTAATCATACTTCAGTGAGCTTCTATACAAAATATGGACCCTACCAAAGAGTCATTATTACACCTAATAATATTAATACCTACCAATTCCCTATTCAGACTTCCGCAATTGTTTCAAAATATCTTTTACAATTGGTTTATTTTAATTATGACCCAAACAAGATCCATGACACATCTGACTGTTATGTCTCAATCTTTTAATCTAGAGCTGACCCCCTCCTTTTTCATTCCATTGAACATGTTAAAGATGAATTATTTTTAAAAGATCTTATTTATTTTTAGAGAGAGAAGGGAGGGAGAAAAAAAGGGAGAGAAACATCAGTGTGACAGAGAAACATCAATCAGTTGCCTCTCACACACAGCCTGACAGGGGGCCAAACCTACAACCCAGGCATGTGCCCTGACCGGGAATTGAACCTGCAACCTTTCACTTTGTGGAATGATGACCAACCAACTGAGCCACACCAGTCAGGGCAAAGATGAATTCTTTTTAAATGCTTTTCCTACAAATATTTAGAACACAGGGAAAAATAGAATGAGATGTTTCTATATTTCTTTTCATTCTAATCCAGCTACTGAACCTAGAAACTTGGTTTTAATTGGTTCTGAACAGTCAGCTGTCCCTGAACTAGGCTAGCAGACTCGTGGCAGTGGGAACTAAGGGTTCAGAGGTCACGGGATGAATAATCACTAGTGACAGTTTGTCATATTGTTATACTAAAAATCTCTTAATTTTTTAATAAAAAAGAGCTATTGAACTAAATATACTGTGAGTTGTCTTCTGGCTCTACAATCTATGATTATTTGACCAACTTCAAAATATATATGACTACTACATTTTAATAAATCTAAGACACCATAAAGTGTTCACACCAATATTTTATGAACTAAGGTACAGTGCCAATTAACCAATGACATGATAAGATGCTAAAATGCCACTAATGGTAAGGTATATTCTGATTACAGAGATATTAAAATGTGAAAAATGTGTTATTAGAATTGATGAAACACAGTACAATCACTGTTATTGTTGGCTGAAGTAGTTACAATTTGGGAAAAATCTTCATTGAGGCCCCTCTGAAAAGTCAGCACACATTGACCCTTTTGCTAGTCACCATTTTAGTTCACTAGAACTAAGGGTCTCTTGGTTCTAATGAGCAAGAAGAGGATCTTCTCTGTGTCTGTTCAGGTACCCTAAGGCAATCAGAATGAGTATCCCAGGCTACCAAAAAAAAAAAAGTGTGCTTGTTTAGTGAGATATCCCATGGTGAAATAACTATCTAAAAGAAAATAATTTATTCCAGAAGGGTAAATGCCCTCAACTTCCACAGGCAGTACCCTGAAATCTTAGGGATGGAGAAGCTATTTAAACCCCTAAATCAGTTCCTGGATATTCCTAGGAGAGTTCTACTGGCATTGATCCTGCCTGTGAAGAAGGAGCATGGTCAAATTTAATTAGACATCTGAGATACTGGAGTTGGGATAATGCACAGCACATACATCAGTAGGAATAAGGAAAGAAAACATTCTGGGACAGCAGCTTGGGAGAGGCAGTCAAGAAAGAAGGTCCCATGGCCAGAAAGCAAGTTTGCAAGAAAGAGGGGGGACGTGGGAAGACAGGTTTCCCCTTGCTGGCAGAGGAGTTGGGACCAACTATAATTCATGCAGTTTGGGTGTAATTATAGCCTTGAACTTGAAGGAAAAAAAGATAGTTATTTCCTTCAGGTCTCCTATATGTGACCAGAAAGTTATTTGTATTATTTCTTTTTTTTTTTATTGTTGCTCAAGTACAGAAAGTTATTTTTCATTGAAGTTAGGGAAAAGAAATGTGTCTCTTACTACTTCAATTCTTAACTGAATTTCAAAGTAGTCAAGGCTCATACATTGAGTTTATTTGGGGAAGAAGGCAAAAGGCTTGAGATAGACTTTTTAGAGCAAGCCTAAGGTAGCTGAGGGTGAGGAGAGGATGTGGTGCATACACCAACCTGGCAGAAATCTGAGACTAAGAAGAGCTAGGAGCTTAGCTTACTCAAGAGAACAGCTCTCAAGAATAAATCCTTATATCCTCAGAGAAATCAAAATCAACTTCATTTAAAATATAAAGTTTAAGATTATTGTTAAAATTAACTATCCAAGAAAATAAAGATTAATAATTTAAATAATTATTGAGTTAGAAAAACATCTCAGATATATTCCCAGATACCTAGTATAATGTTTCTTTAAAAATGGCAAAAAACAACCCTGGCTGGGGTGGCTCAGTGGATTGAGTGCTGACCTGCAAACTAAAAGGTCACTGGTTCGATTCCTGGTCAGGGTACATGCCTGGGTTGCAGGCCAGGTCCCAGTTGGGAGCATGTGAGAGGCAGTTAGTCGATGTTTTTCCCTTTCTCTCTCCCTCTCTCCCCATTTCTCTAAAAATAAATAAATAAATAAATGTGGCAAAAAACAGTAAGTGCCACAGAGTTTCAACGGAGCACAGAATTCACACTGGTTAGAACAATTCATAGATGAATCCCAATATAACAAAGTTCTTTTAATAACTAACCTCCACATACTGGCTCTAGAACATACCTTCATCAGATACTATTACCTGTTTTCATTAATTCTTTAATCAGATCTTCCTTCATATTGATGTTAATTGTAAGTTCTCTCATTTTTTGTTTAGCTTCAGTAAGTATGAGTTCTGAAGTCCTTAATTTTTGCAAATTCAACTCTTGACTCTCTTGGAGACATTCAATCTTTGAATCTTTAAAATAAAATAAATTAAAAGAAACAAAACTGAGAAATAAAACTAAGTGCTTATGAAATATTCAACAGAAGTAAAGCTAAAAAAGAAAAGTGAACACAGAAGCAGTCTAGAGGTAGCAGAGGAAGAGACAAACAGAGACAGGGAAGGGAAAATACATGGAAATTGGGACTGTAGTTTTCTAGCTTACAGGGAGAGTTTTCCTTTCCTTTCCTAAGAGACACTAGCATTTCTTTTCCCCAGCTCCAATGAAAAACTCCTCTCTGGTCATATTTAGGGGAACTGAAGTAAATACTGTCATTTTTTTTCTTCAAGTCCAAGGCTATAATCACACCCATTCTACATACATGCTTTAGTCATATCCCATAGGTTCTGACACAAGTTCTCATTGCCCTTAGGTATTCTGCAATTTGAGTTTTTAACTTGAATTATTTAAGAAAGTTGTAAAATCTCCAGGTGGGTAGAGGTTTGAACTTTTTTCCTGTTAACTTCTAGTCTTGCTGTAATCAGAGAATGTAGTCTACACCAGACTACTGGAGTGCGGGCCAGCACTGCTCACTATTATCTGACAGCAGACTGTGAATCAACTATGTCACCGTTTAGTTCAGCTGATCTTTTTCTTTCATAGACAGACTTCCTCAGGGAAGGAGCTAGTGCACTGATTTACATACTGACGTAAGTTTCTTTCCTGCTTATAAACCAGTAATAGTCAAGAATGGCAACTTAGCACTTACATATATCACTTATACATTTAAAATGTTACTTCAGTTTTATTTGTGACAAGTAGGTAATTTTTTGTTAACTATTACATGCATAGGTTCTTTAAAAAGGCTCTCTATTTTCATAGTGTAGGACTTATTTATCATTTTATTTATATTTTCTATATTCATACCTTTTGTGCTTTTACCACTCATAAGCCAAGATAAATGAGTTAAAAATATGAGTGGTAAAATGTGCTTTTACCACTCATAAGCCAGATAAATGAGTTAAAAACTACAGTTTTTATCACATAAACATTTTATGCTGTTATGCATCAAATAATGTGTATTTGAATATTATGAGCACCCATGGAGTAATTTGGCTCCAATGCCAAGGGTACAGCACTAATGGTGGCATGTGTGCCAGTGAAACAGGAAAGAAGACACCTAGTAAATTACTGAAGATGTATTTTAAAGAAGTCAAGAGTACAATGCATATCAACTCAGGTTTGAGTATAAAATCCCCATTCTAAGAGATTGAGCCTACAACTCTAGCCAGAATCAATTGGTGGGAAAAATTTCTTACTGAGGAGTAAAAAAGAATAATAAACAGAAGCAGAACAGAGAACATAAAGGAAGTTCTACCAACCAGAAAAACAATCCTATCAGGTTCCCATCTTTGAGAATCCCTAGATGCTTCTTAACTTACTGACTGGAGGAAAAAAAAAAGATGTCTTATAAACATTAAATGTAAATTACTGAAGTAAGTCTGTGTACCTTCATTCCCCAAACTTGATTTTTGGGTTTGATCATGCATATCATTCGATTCAACAAGAGAACACACAGAGCCTGGCTTCTGAATCCATGAGTGACTTCTACGTCTAAAAAAAAAAGATCAGGGTCAAAGGTAACAACTTGTCTGTTAGTTTTTGCTAATCTGCCATCTAATTAGCTTCCCCCCAAAGTGCCAATAATGTTAAGAGAATTATTAATTATATAAGCAGAATTTTACTACTATTCCCACCCACATTGGGCCCAGTGGGAAATTCATGATTATTTGTTTGTCGCCACTGTGGCAGCTGAATCAGGAAATCCAAGAACATTCTCTGTGGAAACTAAAATACAGTGACTATAAAAGCTCTAAAAGCAAAATTATTTTTCAACTGTGAGTCTGATGACTCATGTTCAAACACTGGTTTCACAGTACAATAGTTGACAGTACATTTAGCAAAAATTACCTACTATTATTTAAATGGAAAAGATATACTTTAATGAAAAAACTCTCCATTTGTGTATTTATTGCATCATAAAAGTATATGTTTATTAACTCAGTCTATATTTAACATACCTAATTTCAGATTTCTCTTGGCCTTCTGACTCTTCATCATCACTGTTATCAGAAAATTGGCAGTGGAGGACTTCATCTTGCTCTTCTATGTGGCCCAGGAGCATCTGACTTCGTGTTCGAAATCCAGCAACTACTCGATCCAGAGAGCACACAGAAGGGCTTGTGTAGACCTTCCAAGTGATTTCCCCACCCAACAACAACAAAAGAGTGATTTTTTAAGTGTCTATTTTTTATCTTATTACTCAATACATTTTTAAGGGGTTATTAAATAAGTACTCTTAAAATAAACAATCACTGATAATATGCATGACCCCCTCAAAAGTGTCAAAATTCATCTCACAATACTATTGTGCCTCACAGACATACTTCTTTTGGAATCCACGGAATTCTTTCTCTTCTAAAAACCTCTTCTACCTTCAACTACAGTATAGTGTTCAAAAATGAAACCAAAGAGAGGCTGAGCGAAAACATCACAGCTCTTAAACAGCACAGGCACTCCTCCAGGAATAGAGTGCATACACAGTGCAGCAGGAGTCAACTGTTTCACAGCCCACCAGTCTTCTCAGTTCTGAACACTAGGAGCATCATGGTGTTGCCGCTCAAGGTCTGCATCCCCCTCCAATCCAAATCCATTGAATAAAGAAATTCAAAGATGTCACCACTCCTCCTCTGCTAAGGCAAAATATTCTCAATTTGGAAATCCAAATGTATTTACTCACACTTCACATGCAGTGGTTAGGCACAGCTGATTAATACTACAGGTGACATACTGAATATGTATCACAGGATAATTAGATGCTAGTGTGGGAACTTTCTAAATATATTATAAGATGCTTCTATTACCAACATACCTTATGTTCTCAAAAACTAAGCATGAAAAACAACAATGAATTAGAAATTGCCTTTATACTCTTATTCTAGTTTCTGTTACCAAATACTTCTTTTCACCACCTCTGTATAATCAAATTTCAGGGTGATTTCTCAAAGAAGGTAAATGATAAAATCTTAAGAGGAGACACTCTATTAATATATTATTATAAGCTACTAAAATTGAAATGTGTATATCGCAAGGTGCTCAAGATTCAGTTCACATAGGTCCCTCACATACCCCCTCTCAGAAAAACCTATCTGATACCTTGATATCTGATTTTTGTGCCTCTATTCTTGGTCACCTAATAAGACCATCTGTCACATCAGCACCATGATGGATAGGGCATCAAGTGTTCTGCGTAGCCTCCCAATTCTGGAGTTTTGGGTTGAGGAGGGAATTACTTACAGAAGAACCAACTCAAGAAGTACTTATCTAACAAGCTTGTCTAACAGCTTGGCCACTTAATCCACAGCTGATAGGCACCAAGGTTTCTCTTTGTCAGGGAGGTGGGAATCATTTCAGAAGCGAAAAAATTTTTTTGTTCAGAGTCAAATGTTGTTCTCTGAGATTATAATTTGCTCGTAAAACTTCTTTTTGCAAAGAAAACAAATGACTCAGCTTAATAATGAACACCAAATAAACTCTGCCACAATGAGTTTAAATAATTATTAACATTTAGTAAATTAACTCTTTTGTTGTTGTTGTTGTTTTGTTTAAAGATTTTACTTTATTTTTAGACAGAGGGGAAGGGAGGGAGAAAGAGAGGGAGAGAAACATCCACGTGTGGTTGCCTCTCACATAACCCCTATCGGGGACCAGCCTGCAACCCAGGCAGGTGCCCTGATTGGGAATCGAACCAGCGACCCTGTGGTTCACAGGCTGGCACTCAATCCACTGAACCACACCAGCCAGGGTGCAAATTAATTCTTTAATAGTCATTCCACGCAACCCAACGGTTCTTTGACTTTTCCAGGCTCATAAAGCCTGCAATCCAGCCCCTTCCTATCTAGGTACTAGGTCCTGCTTCCCTCAGTTGCTTCTGCATTCCACAGCTCTCTAATAGGGATATTTTAGTATTTTTAACCATACTCCCAATAGCACTAATCATATATAAGTACTCAAATAAGCTGACTAAAAATTCAGATAACTGAAGTGTATCCAATTAGAAGCCAATTTGTTTTATTCTAACCATTTTTCCCCCTAGAATTAAATAGCAATGAGGCTAGAGAAAACTTTACTGTTATTGAGTTCAACTACCTATCCCACATTTGACTCTCCTCTGTAATACTGCAAATTACCATTTAACCTCTGCTGGAACACATTCGCTGGGGATGCCCTCATAGGCCTCATATCATCTTTGGCAGTTCCCACCAATAAACCCCTCTATTTATTCCTTTAGCACTTCTCACTGGTCCCAATTCTAGAGATGAAGCCTAACAATAATGATAAACCTTCAAATACAGGTTTACAGTCGTAAGTATGTGAAAGACAGAATTTATTCTTGAATTATTATTTATTTGTATTACAACTATAAACCCACTTTTGTCCACCACTGTATTTGAAAAATCATCACATCCCCTCTGAATCAGACTAAACCTAGAGGTACTTCAGATTTCCCCCAATGTCCTTCAGCAGCTTGGTTTTTCTCTGAAAATAATATAACATGACTTAAAGTGCTGTACCCAGATTGGAATGTAACATTCTAAATCCCCATACAATAAGAGAATCTCCTCTCATCATTGATGCATTTGATTTTGTTTCATCAGATGTGCTGCAACTTTGCTTAACTCATTCATCACAGATTGTGGCTTCCATATATTTAACTTTGTAGTTTCAACTGGGAATTCTGTAAAGGTACATAAGAGTTAATGTGTCATTTGCTACTATGCAGTAGGTGTGTTCTGCTGGAATGAGTTGCTTAGCTAGAAAAGAACCTGGTCAAAGCTCAGGAGACACATCTCCGTGTTCTGCTGTGTTCACTCTTTACCATGAGCAGCTATGCGTGCAATGATGTAATTTTTAAAAAAATTTATGAGAAAAAATGGCCTTTAAATGAGAGATTTATATCTTAGTGAAGACTGAAAAGGCAGTTAATCTATACTGTGGGATTATGCGCAGAAATTTTGCAACTCAAAAAAAATGTAATTCATTCTAGCTCTAGCCAGGCAGCTCAGTTTGTTAGAGCCTCGTCCTGATATGCCAAGGCTGCAGGTTCAATCCCTGGTCAGGGCACATACGGGAAGCAACCAATACATGCATAAATAAGTGGAACAGATCAATGTTTTTCTCTCTCTCTCTCCTTTCCTGTCAGTCTCTATCAATCAGTAAATAAAATTTTTTAAATATAATTTATTTGGGGAAGAAAAAGATTTTACAAATATTCCCCTTCTGTGCATCTGGAGATCCCAGAACGCTTTTAAAATATATCCCTTAAGAGTATTTCAGTCAAGTACTGAAAGTGATATTGTGTACCTACTGCTTTATTTACCTTTTCATGATACCATATTTCGTCAAATCTAAAATGCCATCAACTACAAGACATACCATTATTTTTATACTACCAAGAAAGGAGAATAGCTATCAAACTATGACATGCCATCATTTAAAAAAACATATCCTGCCATCAAAGATGATAAAATGTGAAAAAAATACATTAAGTTTTACAATCAATAAAATATGATAGACTTTCATCAAGATCTACGGTGTTATACTAAACCTAAGTAATAACAAGAAACACCTTTGTAATTTTTTCTTTCCAAAGTGCCTTAGTATGTATAGCACTAGTTTTTTTGCTTTAATTATATCATATTTGTTTTTGTTAATTTTCATTATTTTTAATTTTTTATTGCCATTCTATTACAGTTGTCCCAATTTTTCTCCCTGTGCTCTCCATCACACATCCCACCCCCACTCCCCACTCCCACAGTCAATTCCCACACTGTTGTTGTCCATGTCTGTGGGTCATTTGTACATGTCCTTTGTCTAGTCCCTTCCCCTTCCTTCCCCCATTATCCCCCTCCTCCTCCTCTCTGGTCACTGACAGTCTGTTCCATGTTTTCATTTCTGCAGTTCTATTTTGTTAGTTTATTATTCACTAGATTCCTCTTATAGGTAAGATCATATGGTATATGTCTTTCACCAATTGGCTTATGTTTCACTTAGCACAATATTCTCCAATTCCATCCATGCTGTCGTAAAAGGTAGGAGCTCCTTCTTTCTTTCTGCTACGTAGTATTCCATTGTGTAAATGTACCACAGTTTTTTGATTCAGTCATTTACTAATGGGCACTAAAGCTGTTTCCAGCATTGGGCCATCGTAAATAGTACCACTATGAACATAGGGGTATATAAATTCTTTTGAATTGGTGACTTGGGATTCTTAGGGTATATTCCCAGCAGCAGAATCACTGGGTCAAAAGGCAGTTCCAGTTTTAGTTTTCTGAGGAAATTCCATAGTGTTTTCCACAGTGGCTTTCTGCATTACCACCAACAGTGCACTAAGGTTTCCCTTTCTCCACAACCTTGCCAGCATTTGTTTGTTGATTTGGTTATGGTGGCCATTCTGACAAGTGTGAGGTGATATCTCATTGTGGTTTTAATTTGTATCTCTCTGATGGTTAGTGATGTCAAGCATCTTTTCTAATGTCTCTGGGCCATCTGTATGTCTTCCTTGGAGAAGTGTCTCTTCAGTTCCTTTGCCCATTTTTTAAATTGGATTGTTTGTCTTCCTAGTCTTGAGTCATATGAGTTTTTCATATATTTTGGAGATCAAACCCTTGTCCAAAGTATCATTGGCAAATATGCTCTCCCATATAGTAGGTTCCCCTTTCATTTTGATGATGGTGTCTTTAGCCATGCAGAAGCTTTTTAGTACCATTTGTTTACTTTTTTCCCTTATTTCTCTTGCCCTAGGAGCTATATCAACAAAAATATTGGTACATGGGATATCTGAAAATTTCCTGCCTATGTTTTCCTCTATGAGTTTTATGGTGTCACAACTTATATTTAAGTCTTTTATACATTTTGAGCTTAGACTGGTGTATGGTTCATCCCAGGGATGCAAGGATGATACAATATTCACAAATCAATAAATGTTAATACATCACATAAGCAAAAGGAAAGACAAAAATCACATGCTCACATCAAAAATGCTGAAAAAGCATTTGATTAAATACGGCACCCATTTATGATAAAAACACTCAGCAAAGTAGGAACAGAGGGAGCATACCTCAACGTAATAAAAGCTATATACCAGAATCCTATATCCAACGTTATACTCAATGGGCAAAAACTAAAAGCTTTTCCCTTAAGATCAGGAACAAGACAAGGGTGTCCACTTTCACAACTCTTATTCAACATAGTGCTGGAAGTTCTAGCCACAGTGATCAGACCAAAAAAAAAAAAAAAAAAAGAAAGAAATAAAAGGCATCCAAATTGGAAAGGAGGAAGTAAAACTGTTATTACTCACAGACAACATGATAGTGTACGTAGAAAACCCTGTAGTCTCCACCAAAAAACTACTCAACCTAATAAGTGAATTTGGCAAAACAGCAGGATACAAAATCAATATGCAAAAATTGAAGGCATTTTTGTACACCAACAACGAAATATCAGAAAGAGAAACTAGGAAAGAAATCCCATTTACTATAGCAATAAGAAAAATAAAGTACCTAGGAATAATTTAATCAAGGAAGTAAAAGACGTACTCAGAAAACTACAGAACACTGAAGAAAGAAATCAAGGAAGATACAAATAAATGGAAGCATACACCGCATTCATGGATTGGAAGATATAACATCATTAAAATGCCCATACTACCCAAAGTAGTCCACATAGTCAACACAATTCCTATTAAAATACCAATGGCGCATTTCACAGATCTAGAACAAATGTTTCAAAAACTTATATGGAACCAAAAAAGACCCCAAGTAGCCTTAACAATCTTAAGAAAGAAGAACAAAGTAGGAGGGATCACAATACTGTATACTACAAGGCCACTGTAATCAAAACAGTCTAGTACTGTCATAAGAACAAACACATAGATCAATGGAACAGAATAGAGAACCCAGAAATAAACCCAAGTATCTATGGTCAATTAATATTCAACAAAGGGGACATGAGCATTCAATGGAGTAAAGATGATAGCTTCTTCAACAAATGGTATTGGGCCCTGGCTGGTGTGATTTAGTGGACTGGATGCCAGCCTACAAACCAAAGGGTTGCTGGTTTGATTCCCAGCCAGGGCACATGCCTGGGTTGCAGGCTGGGTCCCTAGAAGGGGGTGTGTGAGAGGCAACCACACATTGATGTTTCTTTCCCTTTCTTCCTCCCTCCCTTCCTCTCTCTCTAAAAATAAATAAAATCCTTTTTAAAAAATAATAAATAAATGGTGTTGGGAGAACTGGACCGGTACATGCAAATAAATGAAACTAGACCACCAACTTACACCATATACCAGAACAAACTCAAAAGAGATAATTATATCATATTTCAGTGTTAAGAAAATTAGGAACCTCTATTATATATACAAGATTCAAGTTTGTATTTCATCAAATAAGTTTTTGGCATCTATTGAGACAAATGAGTTTTCTTTCTTTTCCATATTAATTTGGTACATAATATTAGTACTTTTATTTACCTAGATACTATTTGACTGTGAGGGGCAATTTCTTTAGGATATTTGCATGAGTAGATGTGTCCTGTAATCTCATTTTGGTGTTTAACTTTTCAGACTAAGAGATAGTTAAAAACAAATGTGTAACAACAGGAAAAGGCACTTGATGGTATGCTTTTAGAATAAATATTATTCAGACATTAAAAATCACAGTACATTATAGAAGAATATTTCATGACTATCCAATGTTTATGATATACTGAGAAAAGCTAGTAATGAAAGTATATGTATAAATATAATACACTTTTAAAATAAATAAAATCTTTTCATTCTTTCCCTTCAGTATGTATAAAAGTGCGTAAGAAATAAAATCAAACTCTTTCTGTAATCAATTCAAAAATCATTTAAGCTACTTTTTTCCTTTTTCTTTTGAAACTATTTTAAGTTAAAGTATTTCTCTTACCAGACTATTCTTACTTCAAGAAAATATTAGAACTTAACTCTGAAAGAAAATGATTAGGGCTGGAAAATATTAACTAGACTTCTGCCAAGGACACAGAAATCCAGGAGAAAATAAAATGGTATTTCATATGTTCTCTTTGGCTTAATTTAGCTAGTTTTGGTATCCAACATGAGACATTCCCCTCATGTTTAAAACAATGTAATAGTAAACAGGACTCAAACAAGGCTTACCATACTACGCATCTTCCACATGCAAGCCTGCTTTTTCATGTCTGCTGAGATAACCAGGCCAGACAAAAGACGTGGCCAGGATTTCTGCACACACGTTAGGAGGTCCCTCAAAACTGCTAATCATATGACCTTTGCACCTTCTTCCTTTTTCCCTTCAATAAAGTGGCTAGATGGTTCTTTTGGAGTATAAGGAGATTCTTAAAAACAAAACAATGCTAAAAATTTACTAATTTGAAACAATTCTAGATGTCTGCTTCAGTTCTAATTAAACAACTAGAGATAACAGAAGGACCTACCTTTCTCAAGAGCCCATAGAACTTTATCTCCCCGCAAAACGTGTGTGTGTGTGTGAATGTCTAGTAGAAGTAAAAAACAGAGACTGAGAGAGAATAAGTGTGTGTAATTCTTGTAATCAGAAAAAAATATATATTCTTAAAAATAAAAGAATAGAAAGAAACAGGAAATACTTTCACATAACTAGCCAATAGTAAAAAAAAATTAAATATAGAAGATGATATATAGGTATTAAGTTGAAGTAATCATGTGAATCATGAGAAGAATTTATCTTTTTCCCTAAATGTTTTATGAAAAGGTACAATGTATTTAACCATAAGGATAATGTTAATGGCTCTACAAAGTCAAACTGAAATTAATAACAATGGTTTAAATTTTAAAATTGCGCCACTCAAAATTGAAAACCATATATGTAAGGGTAACATCTGTCTTACTCACTCTGAAGTACTGAGCCTGGGACATAGTAAAAGTACCCCAAAGACATATATTGAGGGCACAATGTGCCAGGCACTTTCAGAGTCACCATCTCACATAAATACTCCACAGACTCCTCCCCCATTCTGACAGGTAAGGAACCTGGGACCCATACAGGTTCAGCCATAGGTGGGCCTATACGAGAGAGCTGGTGTTCACATCCAAGCCTGTCTAATCGCAAAGTCTATGGCATTTCACATATTTCGCATCCCTTTGACTATAACCATCAATCACATAGATCTCAAACAAACCGTTTCTCTTCATAAAATCAATAAATAAAAAACAAAATTCATGAATCTGCTAATCAGTCTTTTCCATAGTAGAGATTACTTGATAATTTTTCAAGAGAAACATGTGCGTATGTATTTCCTACAACACACACATTCATAAATAAATACATATTAAAAGTCCATACTGCTCTTTATACAGTCTTGACATGTCAGGTTGGCAAGACTGAGTAATACATAAATGTCATTTTGGGAAAAATTGCCGACAGGTATGGCTCAGTTGGTTGGGTGTCGTCCGTAAAGTGAAAGGTTGCCAGTTTGATTCCTGGTCAGGGCACATGCCTGGGTTGCAGGTTCAGTCCCCAGGCGGAGTGTGTACAAGAGGCAACCGATCAATGTTTCTCTCACACAATGATGTTTCTCTCCTCTTTCCCCCTCACTTCCCCTCTTTCTAAAAATAAATAAGTAAAATCTTTTTTAAAAGAAAAGAAAATAATAAGATAAACCAAATAAGTCAAAAGAAATAAACTCCAACCTCATCTCAACTTGATGTGGTTAAAGGAAGGAAAAAAAATCATGGATATATCACTTAGTCATGTCTGAAAATAAGATGGCAAAGGACAGCTTTTCCTCCTTGATGAATATAGAAATTGTCGTCAACTACTCCTTCCAAATATAACCATACATTCTCTTATTTACTGATATTTTTATTAAAAAGAAGCATGAGCACTGGCTGGTGTGGCTCAGTGGATTGAGTGCGGGCCTGTGAACCAGTGTCACCAGGGCCCTTGCCTGGGTTTTGGGCCAGGTCCCAGTGCAGGGGACATGTAAGAGGCAACCACACATGGATAATTCTCTCCCTCTCTTTCTCCCTCCCTTCCCCACTCTCTAAAAATAAATATAATCTTTTAAAAAATAAAATAAAACCATGATATTATAAAAGAGAATACACAAAGTCCATAAATAACAAACAGAAACCAAACATACCTGCTGAGACTATACACATACACTGTGATATCACATTACATATAATATTTTTAAGATCTCAAAAAAAGAGAGAGATTAATGTTTAGACTTTACCTTCCTGGTATCCGATCTTGCTGGGATATAAATATAATGCCCCAAATGAGTATCAAATGGTACAGTATATGGTCTCTTTTCAGGTATCCTGTTATCTGGCCCATCTCCACAAGTATCCTTAGCTGAAGAAGTCATTGAGAGGTTAAGTTTTGTTAGTTCTTCACTCAGTTGATCCACAAGAAGTTGTTGTTCTATTATTTTTTCATTCTTTGTAGAAGAGAAATGAGAATTTTAAAAATAGAGATCCTTAGTATGTGTACAGATAACGATAAAAAATAAATAGTAGGTTGACCAAAATCATAACTATAAGTCACAACTACCTTTAACAGTACAGTAAAACCTCATTTATCCAAAGACTTCTTGTGTTCACAGGTATGTAGGACTGTTCTGAGTGGTAAACACCTCTGAATAGTAAGCAGCAACAAATACAGCATAGTTAAATACTCGGGGGAAAAAAAAGGCCCCATACACTGTGACTGGTTGACTTGTCAACCTGAAGCACTCTGATTAGCTGATATTTACAAAAGTTTGGACTTTCTGAGTGAAATCCAAGAAGTAACAAGAGACAAGAAAGTTGAAAACTGGAGGAAGAGCTGCAAATAACAGAGGTGGCAGCAAAGGAGACAGAAAGTGGCAGCAGGTGCAGTGAAGTGAAACCTTTCCTCAGTGAAAAAGAAAGCCGAAAGCACAAAGAGATAGAAGATAGGCAACTGATAGTCCTGGGAGAAAGGACAGCTTGGAAATCAAAGGCAGGACACATTGTGTAGGGGTGGGGGTGGGGACTGTGTGTGTGTGGTTTAGCTTTTTAAGTATCCTCTAAAAAATGTTCAAAGTATATCCAATCCAGAAAACTCTAACATCAATCTTTGTTTTACAGGCACAAAATTATGTAAACAACAAATTGTCATTCATTTTAGCATTTCACATGTACTACTGTGTTTAAAATTTTTTTAAAACCTTCAAGTTTCACTGTGTTAACGCTGACCTATAAAAATGCAACCTTATTTAAAAGTCATGCATACAGATAATTAAAATATACAACAAAATAGTACATAAGTTGAGAGTAGGTGTTAAATGGAATCTTTACATTGTCTGGGAAAAGGGTAAAAATACCAATTAATGTTACATTTTATTAAGACGAGGATGAATGGCATACCCTGTAGGATAACCACTAAAAAAAGGAGTAAAAGTACAACTTTTCAACTAGTGAAGTTAAAATTAAAAATACACAATCCAAAAGAAGGTAAGAAAGGAGAGAAAAGGGAACACAGAACAGGGAGAGTAAGTGAAAAGTACAGTGGTGGGATAATAGCCAAGCAGAATAGTAACTAGGTTAAATTTATAAATGAAGTAAGTAATCCAAAGACTGTCAGAGAAGACTGTAAAATTACCTAACTAGCTGCTTACAAGTAACAAAATTAAAATAGACACAGAAAGATAAAAAATAAGATAAAAAAGATACCATGTAAATATGAATCAAAAGAAAGCTGGAATAGCTGTATTCATAACAAAATAAACTTTAAGGCAAAAACATGACAAGAGATAAAAAGAGGTGAAAATGATTTTTTAAACAGGTCAACTCACTATGACGATGTAATTATTCTACATTTCTATGTATTTAATAACACAGCTTCAATATATAAGGCAAAAATTATATATACTTCATGGAGAAGACAAATCCAAAATCACAGTGAGAGATTTCAACATCACTCTAAATTACAGATACAACAAAAAGACCCCAACAAATGGGTAAAAGTATAGATCTGAATAACAGGATTAACAGAATTAACAGCACCCAATATTATGGAACACACTTTCTTTTCAAGCACATCTGTAATATCTACAAAAATTGGCCTCATACTGAGCCATAAAGCAAATTTCAACATATTCAAAAGACTGAAATCATAAAGACCACAATGCAATTAAACTAAAAATAATTTTTCGAAAATCCCCCATGTGTTAGAAATAAAATAACTATATAATCCACAGGTCAGAGAAAAAAGTCACAATAAAAACTAGGAAATATTTTGAGCTGAATGTGGAATGTAGGTAAAAAGATAAGCTTAGATGAGAGTGGCTTGGTGTGGTCAAACTGTGCAGACAACGTGCTCTATGCTGAACGCCTGCCTTCCTTCTGGTAGCCCGGAACTTCAGTGCGTGCTGGGCAGAGAGTGCCTTCAATAGAAACTGCAGCCACTGAGCCTCTTCTGAGTTTCCCTGTGAAACAACGTTTCACTTGTCTTGTCACAACCCTGCTGGGGGAATTAGAATTAAGCATATCCATGTGACTCTCCCCTGGGAGAAAACTCTTGGAATTTTGTGCCTGATTTCCTCCAGATTTTGCTCTTTGTGCCTTTTCTTTGCAGTTCACTGTTCTCCTTTCACCATAATAAATCTTAGCCATGAGCATGACTATATGTTGAGTCCCCTTAGTACACCATCCAGCCTGAGGGTGGTCTTGGGGACCCTGGACAGAACAATACATCATGACCAAGAAAAGAGAAAAGATTTATTCCAGGAATGCAAGACTGGTTTAAAATTAGAAAAATCAATATAATTGACCACACTAAGAGAACATGCATGATAAAGAAAAATCATATGATAAAATTCATAATAAAAATTCTCAGCCAAGAAATTTGCCTTGATTTGATAAAAAGTAAATAAAAAATAGTCACAGCTAACATGGTACTTGATAGTGAAAGCTTTTCCTCTATGATTGGAAACAAGACACTTGCTATCACATGTATTTAACACTATTGAAGATCCCAGCCAAAGAAGAAAGTTAAGAAAAAGGAAAAGGTACAAGGATTATAAAGGAAGATATAAAACTGTCATCATTTGCACATGACACAACTATAAACAAAAATCCAAAAGAATTTACATAAATAGTAGAATTAAAAAGTGAATTTAGGGCTTCTGGTCAACAGGGAGGTATAGGTAAATATAGCTTGCCTCTTCGCACAACCACATCAAATTACAACTAAACTATAGAAGAACCATGACGCAGAACCATCAGAAACAGAGTTCAATGGAAGCCCAACAACTACAGAATTAAAGAAACCACATGCGTCCAGAATGGTAAGAAGGGGCAGAGGCACGGAATGGGCTGGTCCCACATCCATTTGCTGTGGATAAAAATTCCGGAGGGATATCTTGGAAGCAAGCAGTCCCAGCCCCACACCAGGCACCCCAGCCCAGGTTTCCAGTGCCAAGAAGATAAGTCCCCGTAACTTCTGGCTGCCAAAACCAGTGGGGATTGAGTTAGTGGAAGAAACTTCTGGAGCCCCAAGCAGTTCCTCTTAAGGAACCCACACACAGACTCATCCACTCAGACTCACTCCCTCTAAGTTCCAGCACCACAGTAGCAGCATAAAAGGCACCTGTGGCACACAGGGAGGAAGTGAGGTGTCTCACATTAAGGCAAGAGATGGCAGGCAGAGGAAACTGTCCCTATTCTGATCCCTCCCCAAACAGAGCTACAGAGCTGGCAGGCAGATGCCATACCTGAGACTCCATCAACCTAGCTAACACGATTTGCCCTGCCCTGGAGAGCCCTAGAAACTCCATCCCACCCATCTTACAGGTCCAACCAAGCTGTTAACAGTAGCTTTGCACATGAATGGCCAGTCTTGGCTCATCCTTCACATCTTTGTGAATCTTCTCAAACAACCAACAGCCAGCCTCAGTGAGGCCCAGCCCCTGTACCTCTTACTACGTGGCTCCGGGCCCAGCAATTGCAGCAGGCAGCCTCGATTCACAGCTTAGCTTCCCCTGGAAACCTCCAAGCCCAAAGCAACAGCCATCTCAGATTGCTTTATAGCTCATTCAGTGTAGGCCAGGGCAGACAACAGGTAGAGGCTGACCTTGGCCTGCAACACCCAGGACACTCAGGGCCTGTGCACCTTGTAGACAGCTACAAACCATGTTAGAGCACCACCACCCTGACCCTGCACAGTTGATTCTCCATAGAAGGTGGAGGTTGGTGGTCAGTGGTCAGAACCAGTCCCTCCAGCTAACTGGCCTGGGTAAATCCCTCCAGTTGACCGGCCACCAGCAATCTAGGCTAAAGTACAAGAGGACGTGGTACTCAGCCCACATGAAGGGTGCACCTCAGGTACACAGCTTGGGTGATGGGGAAGCTATGCCACTGGGCCCTACAGGACACCTACTACATTAGGTTACACTACCAAGACAGGGAGCCATAGCAGCTCTGCTTCATACATAGAAACAAACACAGGGAGGATGCCAAAATGATGAGACAAAAAAAAACAAGGCCCAAATGAAAGAACAGATCAAAACTCCAGGAAAAAAAATAAACAAAATGGAGAAAAGCAATCTGCAGAGTTCAGAACACTGGTTGTAAGGGTACTCAAGGAACTTAATGAGGACCTCAACAGCATAAAAAAAAATCCAGTCAGAAACAAAAAATTCACTAATTGAAATAAAGAATAATTTACAGGGAGACAAGAGAGAGTGGATAAAGCTGAGAATCAAATCAATGACTTGGAACATAAGGAAGCAAAAAACAACCAATCAGAACAAGAAGAAGAAAAAAAGAATCCAAAAAAGGAGGATAATGTAAGCAGTCTCTAGGACAACTTCAAGAGGTCCAACGTTCACATCATAGGGGTGCCAGAATGAGAAGAGAAAGAGCTTGAAACTGGAAATCTATTTGGAAAAAAAATGAAAGAAAACTTCCCTAATTTGAGGAAGAAAATAGATAAGCAAGTCTAGGAAACACAAAGAGTCCCAAACAAGATGGAGGCAAAGAGGTCCACTACAAGACAATCATAATTAAAATGTAAAAAGATTAAAGATAAAGAGAGAATCTTAAAAGCAGCAAGAGAAAAGCAGTTAGTTACCTACTGGGGAGTTCTCATAAGACTGTCTACTGATTTCTCAAAAGAAAGTTCACAGGCTAGAAGGGATTGGCAAAAAATATTCACAGTCATGAAGAGCAGGGACTTACAGTCAAGACTGTTTCACCCAGCAGAGATATAATTTAGAATCAAAGGGCAGATAAAGAGCTTCCCCAAAAAGAAAAAACTAAAGGAGTTCATCATCACCAAACCATTATATGAAATGTTAAAGGGACTTATTTAAGAAAAGGTAGATCAACACTATAAACAATAAAATAGCAATAAATACATATCTATCAACAATTGAATCTAAAAAATAAACTAAGCAAACAAGAAGAGAGACAAAATTATGGATACAAGAGCATTTTAATGATGGTCAGATGGGAGGGAGATGTGAGGAATGGGTAAAGGAGTAAGGGGATTAAGAAGTACAAATAGGTAGTTACAGAATAGCCATGGGGATGTAAAGTACAGTATAGGAAATGGAGTAGCCAAAGAACTTATATGCATGACCCATGGACATGAACAATAGTGTGGGGACTGCCTGAGGGAGTAGGGGGTGCTGAGTGGAGGGGGGCAAAGGGGGGAAATTGTAACAACTGCAATAGCATAATCAATAAAATATAATTTTAAAAAAGTAAATTTGGTCAGATTGCTGGGTATATCAATATACTAAAATCAATATATTTATAAATATCAACAAACAATTAAGAAAATAAAGTTTTACAGATTCCATTTAGTTACATTAAAAAAAAATTAAGTGAAGAGGAGGCAGAGTAAACCCACCCCATATACCCTCAGCCCAGGCCTTTGCCTGGTCTGTATTATGAATGGGGGGACATGGAGTTGAAAAAAAAATGAAAGAAAAAAAATTAAGTGTCTAGGAATGAGTCTAACAAAAGATGATGAATACTTACACACACACACACACCAAGGAAACCTAAGTAATGAAGGAAAATACCATATTTATGGATTAGAAGACTCAAAATCAAAAGATGTCAATTTTCCCCAAATGAATCTACAGACAGCACAATCCCAATCCCAATCCCAATGAGTGGTTTTCTTTGTGGCTCTTGACAGTTGATTCCAAAATTTATATGGAAAAACCAAGACATTCTTAGAGGTTAGGGGAACCAAGCAAAAGGCCTTGCTTTACTGAATATCTAGACCAGAGGTGTCAAACTCATTTTCACCAGAGGCCACATCAGCCTTGCGGTTGCCTTCAAAGGGCTGAATGTAGGGCTCCTTGCCCCTAGTTAAGGAGTACTGACATTTATAGAGTCCTAAAATTACATCTGGCCCTTTGAAGGCAACCATGAGGCTGATGTGGCCCCTGGTGAAAATGAGTTTGACACCCCCCCGATTTAGACTTATTATGAATCTACAATAAATAAGAAATGTGAGAATGTTTCAAGGATAGACAAACCAAGGATACGATACAAAACCCTTAATAGACAATAAATCCAGGCACAAATAAACCTTGACTTATGACAAAGATAGCACTCAGAACAGTGGTGAAAGAATGGTCTCACCAATAAATGGTAACAGAACAAATGGCTACCTACATGGAGAAAAAAAAAAGATGTTTACCTTACCCCATACACAAAAATCAATTATAGAAGTAGTGCAGAGCTCAATGTTAAAAGCAAAACAATAAAGCTCCTAGAAGATACCATAGAAAATATTCTCCAAGGAAAGGAAAAGGAAAGGCTTGTTAGAGCACAAACATCATTAACCATAAAGAAAAAGATTGTTGAATTTGATTGCAATATGTCTTTTCATCAAAAGACCTCATTGAGAGTGAAAAGCCAAAGAGAAGAAATATTTGGAACCATGTAACTGACAAAGAGCTCATCATACCCAGAATATACAGGGATACGCAAAAGTAGGTTTACAGTTGTTCCTATGGAAAAATATATAATACAAGAATAAATAATGCAAGAATAAACTCTGTTTCATGTATTCACAATTGTGAACCTACTTTTGCAGCTGGTGATAACCACACTTGCCATCTGGTCCTTAAGTGACTTAAAAAGTGGGCTCATTCCGTTGGCAGGACCACAGAAGTTCTGTATTATTTTCCTCATTACCTGCCATCCAACATATAACGTTGTCATGTTGCCTATTACCTTGGCAAACAATGGAAGGGAAAAGTATGAAGAAAAGATAACAATGTAAGTTAAACTAACAATAAAAATGTTTTTCCTTTACACCAATTTAGGGGGGAAACTATAATAATTCTTTTAGGTGCTTGTGTTCAGAACTGTTCAACTGAAACCTATTTTTGTAAACATTTCCATTTATCATTTAAATGCTATTCTATTAAGTTAGTTACTAGTCCAATTAAATCTGTAGAGCTAGGTGTATTAATAAACTCTACCTGCAATCTATTCACTTTTTGTGCTTCTTTCAAAGATAGAACATGTCCTTTGTTTTCCTGCACCATCATCTGCACTTGATTCTTTAGTTCCTTCACCTCCAGTTCCTTCTCATTGAACACTACTTCATCAGCAGCCAGAGCACACTGGGAGGAGGGAAAGAAAGCATGAGATTCACCATGGACAATACTTGAGAGGCCACTTAATACCACAAAAGCAGTGATTTAATGACAGCTTGACAATGTCTCTTAAAATTTTTCTTACCGTATTCACTTCCAAATTATTTTCTGGTTTCTTTATAAGGAAGGAATAAACAGTTGAGAGGAGCCATCATTGGTATAACATAAGAATTATCATGAAGATGAGAAGATTCTCCTGATTTTTATTTTCTGCCTTTTAAAATGAAAACCAGTTATTCAGGTTCTAGAGTACATTCCATACGATTTTTATAAGTTTGATGGAATTTCCATGAGATTTTAATGTGGATGTTAATTTTTTTAAAAGATTTTATTTATTTACTTACTTACAGAGAGATGGGAAAAGAGGGAGAAAGAGAGAAACATCAATGTGCGAGAGATAGATCAATCGGCCTACACGCCAGGCATGTGCCATGACCAGGAATTGAACCAGCAACCTTTTGGTTTGCAGGCCAGCACTCAATCCACTGAACTACACCAGCCAGGGCTTAATGTGGATTTTTGAAAATCAAAGGTCTTATTTTCCAAACTGACCTAAAGACCGTAAGAATGCATTTGGACTTGTTTTGTTTTACATGCCAAAACCCGGGAACAAACCAATGATGTTTAAATAAAGAATATTTGCTAATTTTTGTATACTTCCTCTATGAAGAGATGCATTTCAAAGATGTCTGAAAATATGGTTAAACAAATACTTTTCTTAGTTTTTAGTGAATTACAACTATTTTCAAATAAATTGGGTTATGCAAGTAATACTTTTAAAACAATTTTTAAATTAAATAAACAAAGAAAACTAATACTTGGCATTTTTAAAATATCTCACTGAATGGACATATTTTCTTTTTCTTTGAAGAACCTGAAGTTTAGTGAGATTAAAACCTTTTCCCAAGATGACTCAGTAGATAAACCAAATTCCTGAAATTAAACCCCTGGCCCTATATAGATCCAACGCCTAAGCCACAGGAAAAGACAAGAACGAGTAGCTGGTTTACAAAAGAGTGTTCACTTTACGAATAAGATTTAACTCACAAAAAAACAGAGTACGTGTGTGACTCCTCAGGCAGTGGCATGGAGGTGGATGAGCCTCTGCTCTGGAAACCCATGGACCAAGGCCAGCCTTGATTTTGCCACACGTTCACAGAGGGTTCTGGTCTAGTCCCTTCTATCTCTGCTTGGGATCCTCAAATAAACAAATGAGGAGGGAACATGTGACACTGAGAGTCCTATCACCCCACATGTTTATGTAACCTTCATGACTTCTCTCCTCTATAAAATAAGATGTAACTGTAATTCTCATTAGTTAATATCCTCTTCTATTGGCAACTGTCCATTTGAGAAGCTTATGATTGCTCTCCCTGTGCTGAATATGCTTTTACATATGCTTCAAAAACTACAATTTTATTGCTTATTATTTATTTAAAAGTGTTTAACTGTTGATTGAGTATATTCATATTCAGTGCTGTTCTTGACTTTAACATTTGGAATTTTAAAAAAAGCAACAAAGTCCCTTAGGAATTATTTTTGAGGGGATGCAGTGTTCTAATAATTGACTAATAGCAAAAATCAAGGTCACACCTGACACCTTCTAAAAAGGAGACTGTGACTTCAAAATGACACTTCCCGAGCAAATCCAGCTGTTACCCCACCTGTGAGTAGACCCATCATTTCATCTTGGCTAGGAATTTTTTAAAAAGCACTCACCTGCTTGCCTAAGAGGCTCAAGGAAGCAGACTGAGCAAAGAGAACGTCTTTGCCTCTCCCCCCACAGACCCACTATCTCCCTCAGAGATTAAACTTGACAAACTTAGCAAGATGCCTTCACAGTAACTCCTGGCCTATGGCCCTACGTGACTACTGATTCAAATCCCCTAGCTGCCACTGATGCATAAACTAGGCACAGGCAGGTGAAAAATAAGTAAGAGGAGATAAAAATAAGCTAAACTTTAGGGAGCCTTACTACAAGCCAATCAAACTTGTCATCACTTCATGGGAACTAATGCTGTAAAAATCTTCACAACAACCTCAAGGGTAGTTATTACTGTTGTTTCCACTTTACAGATAGAGAACTTGAAGTAGAGAGATGTCAAGTATTTGCCCAAGGTCACAGAGCTAGTACGCAGAGAAGCCAGGATCCCACCCTTCGGTGTTTGGTACCCATGTTCTCAACTACTGTGTTATTCTGCCTCTCGCAGAAAACAAAAACAAAAATGCAAGTTTAAAAACAATGTTTTAAAGAGGCATCACAGGGTGAGGAATGACACCAACCATTTCTCTCCTTACTGCTCAGTCATCTCCAATGATTATTAATTTTGCAAGACTGCAGACCAAAAAAAAGGTATCCACTTCTTTAAATTGGGAAACCCAATGCTATGTCTTTCACTTTGAAATTCATAATATACATTAGCACTTTCAAAGTTCTGAGAAGTCTTAGAATTAAGAAACCTGTTTGCTTTTGGCAATCTAGCATTCCCCCAAACAATCAGATTGTGGTACCCTTTTTGTTAGTATTTTGGGGAAGTCAAAATCTAGAGTACACAAGCTAGAGCAAGTTTAAATTTATACTTTCCAACACTTGGATGGAGTAAACTACTACCCACTCCACCCCCAAGCAGTGGATTTTATGAACTTCCAATTTCAGCCACTTTAGAAGCATGAAGGAAAACCAACTCTTAGGTGTCCCACGTTGAGCTTCCAATTACCTGTACACTAGTTTCTCATACCAGTGAGAAAGGGTCAGGCCTGCTCGATCTAGGACAAAGGGCAAAAGTACTGTCTTTTTTAAAAAGCCATGATTTTAAAAGCATTGCTTTACATGCTTTTAGTTAAATATCACAAGCTTTGTAATAGAGTAGCAGTTCTCACAGCGCATGCAGTACAGACCTTCTCAGCATGTCCCTTAGATCCCTTCAGGGTGTTCATGAGGTCAAAACTATTTTTCTAATAATATTAAGACAATATTTGTATTTTTTTTCCATGTTGACATTTGCCCTGATGGTACAAAAGCAATGGTGGGTAAAACTGTTCACTCCTAAAACAAATAAAGGAAGCGTCACCAAACTGTAGTTCACTGCCATGTGCTCCCAATACAAACCAGTAAGAGCTTTACTTAATAGCTCAACAAAGCATGCCCTGGCTGGTGTGGTTCAGTGCACTGAGTGCTGGCCTGTTAACCGAAAGGTCACCGCTTAAATTCCGAGTCTGGGCACATGCCTAGATTACAGCCCAGGTCCCCAGTTAGGGGCGTACAATTGATGTTTCTCTCCCCCTCCTTCTCCCTCACTTCCTCTCTCTCCAAAAATAAATATATATATATATATATATTTTTTTTAAAGAATATCTTAATGAAGCAATAAAATTATCTTATTAAATCTCAACCCTTGTGCATGTGAGGGTTTGCATTTTATGTGGCAAAATGGGAAGTGTAACACCGAAGGGCAACGGCTGACTGTGGTGAACAATCTTATGCAGGTGTTTGAGTTGCAAGCTAAACTTGCCACTTTTCCCACAGAGTACTGTTTTTTTTGCTGTAAGAATGACAGAAAAATTATAGTTATTCACACTGGTATACAGCAGACATTTTCTTAAAAAATGAGAATCATGATTTTCAAGGAAAACAACAGTATTTGTTCCACATGCTAAAACTCAAGTTTCATGCAAAAATTAGAGTTTTGGAAAATATTTCTGCTACTGTGAGCATGAAGACAGCTTCCATACTTAAAGACTTGGATGGTAAGATCAGTGCTGCAAGTGATGAATGTGACTGCTTGACACTGTGTAATGAAATGTGTCAACACCTGGAAGAGCTGCATAACTTAACAAATGTTTTCCAAATGACCAATGCATGATGATTCAAAATCAGGTGTGAATAAAAGATCCAATCAAAGTACAAGATGGGGACCAATGAATTTTAATGTATAGATGTTAATATAACAAAATAGTTTCAAATCCCAAGTAACTTTTAAAAGATTTCTATTTGTTGAGTTTTGGTGCAAATTCAAAGACTATCCACAAAAGGCATTAAATATCCCTCTCTTCCAACTACAAATCTATATGATGCTGGATTTTCTTTATATACGTCAACTAAAACAACAAATTGTAATAACACCGAATGCTGAAGCAGATATGAAAAGCCACCTGTCTTCTATTAAATCAGCTATTTAAAGAGATGTGCAAAAATGTAAAACAATTTCATTATTAATTTTTTGTTTCTGAAAATATTATTTTTCATGAAACGATGTTCTTATACTAATCATATAATCATATTAGTTAGTTTTGAATAAACTAATAGTGTAAACTTTTGCTTTAATTCTACTATGTTAAATATCTATAGATACAATGGGAAAACTTGATTTTAGGAAATCTGCAAATAAAAAGTTCAATAACTGCTATAATAAATAATAATAATACAACTGGATTTTTTCTAATCTATATAAGAAGGCACTGAGGAAAGATTTCTAACTAGACAGCTATGTTTTTAACTTTTTCTATTTTTAACTATGTTCTCTATTTTAAAAAACTGGCAGAACATCCATCTGCCCACCAAACTGCAAACTCCACATCAGCAGAACTAGGCATGTCTTGGTCTCCACTATTTCTCTCATGACACATAAACTTCACTCAGTAAACTTTTTTTAAAAGATTTTATTTATTTATTTTTAGAGATGGGGGAGGGAAGGAGAAAGAGAGGGAGAGAAACATCAATGTGTGGTTGCTTCTCACACACCCCCTGCTGGGGACCTGGCCTGCAACCCAGGCATGTGCCCAGACTGGGAGTTGAACCAGCAACCCTTTGGTTCACAGGCCAGTGCTCAATCCCCTGAGCCACACCAGCCAGGGCTCAATAAACGTTTTTTGAATGAAGAGTGAGGAAATATAATTCTGAATTCAATATACATACATGCAATACATACACAAGTATGTACATACCTTACATACCTACATTTCTTAAATACTATCAAATAGGATGATTTGTTTGTTTAAAAAAATCAGTACCTCAAACTCAAGGGATGAAATATTTTTTTCTTTCAAGAATCACTGACCCATGGAGGGATAAAACTCAATAAAGAATAACTTGATTTTGTTTCTGAAACTGTGTTTCTTTTTCCTCTAAATTTAATGACCAAGTCCACAAAATTATACTTAATAAATACAACAAATTAAAATCATTTTACTGGGGAAAAAAGAAGCCATGAAAGGTATGAATTATAAGGAGACAGCAACAGGAAAGGGTGAAACAGAGCAAAGCCAAATAAGAGTTCACATATAATCCTTTCAAAATTTTTCTGAAATTCTACGATGACTCTTACTTGCCCCAAATGAATTTAGTCCTTAAACAAGTTATTTTATAAAAGCAGTGTCTAAGTACCTGGCATTTCTTCAGCTCTCGCTTCAGCTGGATAACTGTAACATGCTGTGGTCCTTCTTCCAGGCTTTCAATGCCTTGGCTTCTTCTGAATGAGGTAAGAAGGGCCTTCCTGACCTCCTGGGTCATGTTAAACCACTCCTTCAGTTTTTGTTGCTGCTTTTGGTTTAGTCTGACAGCATCTTTTAGCTCCACCAGGAAGGTGAAGGCTTCCTCTATACACTTTTGGTAACCCAGACATTCTCCTTGGAGCTGAGCTACTTGCTCCTCAAGAGAAAGGATCCTGTTTTTTTCAGGAGTCCCCTCTCGATGGATCTGGCTGGTTTGGCTGATACTACTAGCCTGCTGGCTTTGCAAAGCTTCTCGAAGCAACTTAATCTCAAATTCCATTTCGTCCATCCGGTCTGACTCAGGGCTGAAGTTTAAGGTGGGTTTGTTTCTGATGTTGCGCGCTCTGTTGGCGTATTTGAGAGAGTTTAAGGATTCGTCAAAATCCAAGGAAGATGGGCTAACACAAGTGATCATGACTGTCTTGGCACTGCCGCCCAGGGAATCTTTCAGAAGTCGGGTAATTTTAGCATCCCTGTATGGGATATGTGAACTCTTCCTGCGTGGGTCTCCGAGAGCACTTATCACATTTCCTAAAGCCAGCAACCCACTGTTGATCTGAATGGATTCTTTGAACCGTTCGCCCGTATTCCCTGTTTTTGTTACTCTTTCTGATCCAGCCAAATCCACAAAGTGAAACTTTGAGACAATATGTTGACGGGAGCACCAGGATCCATCTTCAGTTGCCTCTGTACTTTTTACAACTTGACAAATGCTGATTGTAAAAATTGCATGTGATCTACTGGAGTGTTCATTCATTTGGGTGGTGCCTGTGTGTCGGGCTGCATTCCCCATCTCCAACAGGCTCATCACTTCATCTGCACTCTCCACCTGGCACTCCTTGGTCCCAACAATCACTTAAAACAGAAAGTTTTTAAATCAAGTTTTAATCAAAACCCAGTATAGTAAAATTAACCACACAACAGTTTGCAAGACTGTTCAGCTAAGACAGCCCCTTTTAAAAAATCAATAGTATTTCAAATAACAGTTCACATCAACATTAAATAATTTCAGATAATATCTCAAAGGAACATTTTACAGAGAGCACTCATTTTGTTTAGATTCTAAAAGATATCATAGTATACATAATTTTTAACAATCTGGTTCTTTGTAGGCACACATCATGCTCAATTTTTCAAAATAGATGACACATCCTGGCCAGGTGGTTCAGTTGGTAGGAGCATCCTCCCGTATAACAAAATGTAGGCTCGATTACCAGTCAGGGTACATACCTAGGTTGCAGGTTTGATCCCAGGATGGGTGCATACGAGAATGCAACGGACCAATGTTCCTCACATTGATATGTTTTTTTTTCTCTCTCTCTCCCCCCATCCCCCCACCCTACCCTTACTCTCTCTAAGATCAACAATAAAATATCCTCAGGTGAGGTTTTAAAAATAACAATAAAATAGCTGACAAAAAAATCCCTCTTTATTCTAGTATTTGATTTGTAGAGTCTACTAGATTAATTAAAAGATAATAGATTATATCATTTAATTTTATAGTGCAAAATAATTAATCAGTAATAGTTCATTTTTAAAAGTTTCTTTTGAGTTTTGTTACTACTCAAGCTCTCCTTAGGTTTAAAGTGTTTTCCTATTGTGATGTAACAACCAATAATAGATGAAAATTTCAGCATAAATACTTATTCATTTTGAAAACAGGTGTGCCCTACATAACATCAGAGTGCAAGGTAAACAAATGAGATGGTAATTCAAAATAAGCTACAAAGTTTCTATTTCAACAGCAGAAAAAGAATCAAAAAATAATCTAAACTTACTATTACCCACATTATTTGCTTATATCCAAAATATTTCAGAAAGGAATAGACAAATTTTGGATTGGAATCAAAGCAGTGAAACTCCTGATTCTCAACTCAAATCACAGTGTTGTACTTCCTTTTTAATCAGATCCTGCCATGCCACTGTTTCTTTGAAAAATAACCATTTTGCTTACATTATTTTCATCATGACACCTTTTTTAACAACCTGGTTCATTTAAAGTTCTAAAGTACCTGCACTACAGACAGAGCTAAAATATTAATTAGCAATTATAAAATATCACAGTATAACTGTAAATCATAGCATAAATTTTAGAAAATTTTTCTAGTGTTAGGCTATAGCTTAGAACTCTCCATGGTTTTCAAACCTAGCTGCACATCAGCTGGGAGCTTTGTAAAAAAGAAAGTACCAATGCTGGCACCACCCCAGACTGATTCATTAGAATCTCTGAAAAATGCCCAGAAACCAGTATTTTTCAAAAAACTCACTTCCCCCCACAACCACATCAAAATTACAACTAAACTACAGAACAACCATCATCACAACCTCCTAAAATCAAGCAGATGGAAGTCCTAAAATTAAAGAGCATATGAGACTGGTAGGAGGGGTGGAGACTCAGAAGGAGCTGGTGCCTCACCCATGTGTAGCAGATACAAATCTGGAGAAATATCTTGGTTGTGAAGGTCCTCTCTGAGGAGCAAGGGGTCCCAGCCCCACATCAGGGCCCCCAGCCCAGGGTTCCAAAGTCAGGAAGAGAAGTCCCCATAACCTCTGGCTGTAAAAACAAGTGGGGATTGAGTCTGAGGAAGATGGAAGCTTCTGGAGTCCTGGGCAGTTTCTCTTAAAGGGCCTGCACATGAACTTACTTGAACTCACTCCCTTTGAGCTCTAGCATGAAACTGCAGCAGCTTGAAAGACACCAGAGACACATGGAGAGGAATGGAATTGTTTGGCACAAGAGCAACAGCTTTCTCCCAGACAGAAGTGCTGAGAGGGGCCATATTTCCTTTTCTAAAGCCCTCTACCCACAGAGTCAGCAGGTAGGTACCATATCTGGGACTCTACTAACCTGCCTCACACTGTTTACCGTGCCTGGATGGATGATTCCCTGAGGCCCTGACCTACACAACTTTTGGACCCACCCAAGCTGTTTCCATCCAAATGGCTTATCTTGGATCATGCTACAGACTTTCCTAAATTCTCTCAAACAAGCAGCATCTGGCCTTAGTGAACCACATATGTCTCACTATGTGGCCCCAGGCTTAGGACTAGCAGCAGTGGGCTTTGGTTCACAGCTTGGCCTTGCCTAGGCACCTCTAAGCCCAGTATGAGTAGAAGCCATCTGCAGATCACTTTGTAGCTTATGCCTGGTGGCCCCAGGAAGAACACAGGCTGTGGCTAACCTTGGCCTGCACCTCCGGAAGGCTCCAAAGCCAGTGCACCAAGTGGATAGCTTTAGACCACATTGAAGCTCCGCCATCTAACCACCTACACAAGCAACACACTCTAGGGGCGAATTCAGCAGGCACCTGAGCCCTCCTGAATTAAGTCCTGCTCTGTGGAGTGGGTCCCTGCAGCTGATCCTCCATGGTTGTCAGAGGTCAGTGATCAGTGGTCACAGCCAGTCAGTCCGGCCCGCCAATCAACCTAGGTAAATCCCGCCTACTGACATACAACCCGCAACCAAGGCTCAACTATAAGAGGAGGGTACACAGCCCACATGGAGGTGCAACTCAAGTGCCCAGCTTGGGTCATAGGGCAGACTGTGCCTTGGGGCCCTATAGGACACCTACTACATTAGGCCACTCTACCAAACCTGGGAGAAATAGCAGCTCTACCTAATACACAGAAACAAACACAGGGAAATTGACAAAATGAAGAGACAAAGAAATATGATCCAAATAAAAGAACAGAGCAAAACTCCAGAAAGAGAACTAAACAAAATGGAGACAAGCAATCTACTAGATGCAGAGTTCTAAACATTGGTTACAAAGATGCTCAAGGAATTTAGTGAGATCCTCAACAGCATAAAAAAAATCATTCAGAAATAAAGCATATACTAATTGAGATAAATAATAACTTACAGAGAAACAACAGTAGAGTGGATGAAGCCCAGAATCAAATCAGTGATTTGGAACATAAGGAAGAAGAAAATACCCAATCAGAACAACAAGAAGAAAAAAGAATCCCAAAACACAAGGATTGTGTAAGGAGTCTCTGGGACAACTTCAAGTGTACCAACATTTGCATCATGGGGGTACTGGAAGGAGAAGAGAGAAAGCAAGACATTGGAAACCTATATGAAAAAATAATGACAGAAAACACCCCTAACTTGGTGAAGGAAATAGACATGCAAGTCCAGGAAGCACAGAAGTTCCAAACAAAATTAACACAAAGAGGCTTACTCTAAGACAGCATAATTAAAATGCCAAAAGTTAAATAAAAAGAGAGAAACTTAAAAGCAGCGAGAGAAAAGCAGTTAGTTACCTACAAGGGACCTCCCATAAGACTTTCAGCTAGTATCTCAAAATAAACTTTGCAGGCCAGAAGGGATTGGCAAGAGATATTCAGAGTCATGAAAAGCAAGGACCTACAACCAAGATTACTCTACCCAGCAAGGCTATCATTTAGAACAGAGGACAGATAAAAAGCTTCTCAAGCAGAAAAATGCTAAAGGAGTTCATCACCACCAAACCAGATGTTACAGAGAAATCTTTCTCTCTCAAACCAATGTTACAGAGAAAGATTAAAAATATGAACAATAAAATGGCAACAACTATATATCTATCAACAATTGAATCTAAAAATCAAAATAAATGAACAAGCAGAATAGAAAGGGACTCATAGATACAGAGAACATTGTGACAGGAGAGGGCTCGGAAAGGGAGTAAAGGGTGAAGGAATTAAGAAGTACAAATTGGTTGTTACAAAATAGTCACGGAGATGAAAAACACAGCATAGGGAATATAGTCAATATAGTATAACTGCTATGTATGGTGTCAGATGGGTGTGAGATTTATCAGGATGATCACTTACTGATTTATGTAATGTCTAATCACTGGGGTGTACACCTGACTAACATAATAATGTATGTCAACTGCAATTAAAAAATGATTTGAAAATTTTAAAAACTGTATTGAATGACTTAATAATTTTATGAACTACTATATAGGCTTTCTAAAAAAACAACAACAAAAAACAATTTCTTCAAACATCCAGGAATGCCAGAGCTTCCAGGACAGGGCCTCTAAGGTGGCAAGCTTTACTGCCCCCTGCAGGCTGCTGTTTGAATAACAATAGCCATCTTACTTTCCTAGCCACTGTGAAATTCCCCCAAGGAGTCACTCCTCTGGCAGGACCCTTTATCTCCCGGAAGGTTCTACTAAATGTGTTTTCTAGGAGAGGAAGACATCCAAGAACAGTCATTTGTTATTAATAATAGTGAAAATACGGAAACAGCTTAAATGTACAACAATGGAACAGTGTTAAATTATTATAATACATTCAGAAGACAAATTACCACATGAGTACAAAGAGTCACAAGGTTGAAAACTATTTAATAACATGGAAATTCTTACAATATAAATATTAAGTGAAAAAATTAGATGCAATACTATACGTGAGGGATGCAAGTACATTAAGAAACAATTATACAATCCCAGCCAGGTGGCTCAGTTGGTTGGAGCATTGTCCTTTACATCAAAAGGCTGTGGGTTCGATTCCTGGTCAGGGCACACACCTAGGCTTCAGGTTTGATCCCTAGTCAGGATGCATTGAGGAGGTAGCTGATTGATGTTTCTCTCTCACATTGATGTTTCTTTCTCTCTCTTTCTTTTTCTCTCTCCCCCTTCCTCTCTCTCCAAAATCAGTAAGCATTATCCTTGAATGAGGATTAAAATTTTTTAAGCTCAAAAATAAAAATAAATAAATAACAATTATACATGTATAGAAAAAGAAATCTTGGAGGCCCTCACTTCATCCAGCAACTAGCACCACTCCCAGCAGAATGGCCCAGCACTGCCCACACCTTGGCCTTTGTCTTGGGACTTGCCTGCATCTACTTGGCCCTTATCCTACAAGACAATGAGGTGACGATGAGGTGACATGTGATGGTGACAGAGGATAAGATCAGTGCCCTCATTAAAGCAGATGGTGTAAATGTGGCCCAGCTTGTTTGCAAAGACACTGGGCCCATGTCAACATTGGGATCCTCATCTGCAATGTAGGGGCTGGTGGACCTGCCCCTGCAGCTAGTCCTGCACCAGCAGGAGGTCCTGCCCCCTCCACCTCTGCTTCTCCAGCTGAGGAATAGAAAATGGAAGCAAAGAAAGAAGAATCTGAGGAGTCTTTTAATGACATGGGCTTTGGCCTTTTTGACTAACCCTCTTTTGTAACACATTCAATAAAAAGCTGAATTCTGAAAAAAAAAAAGATGATCTTTAACTTTCTTCCTTATACTTTTGTTTCCTAAATGTTCTATACAGAACATGTCACTTTTAAGTCAGAAAAACAGAAAGTATTATTCTTTAAAATACTTGCATTTTAACCCTCCCCTCCTAGCCTTCTCCCATTTCCAAACAAATGGATATTTCATAAGATTAATGTGTCAAGCACAGAGTATCAGACTTTGAGAAGCACAATAAAGGACAGGAAAATGTCACTGTGGAGAAGCAGACACATAAACTCTCTACACTTGAAAAAATAGCATGCAATAGGTATACTGGGACAAAAATCAAAGGAGAAAGAATTCTGGATCAACTTGGATGAACACCAAAGGAAGAAGCCATTCCCAATCTTCAGGTAATCAAGAGAAAAAAAAGTACAAAGCTAATTTAGATGATTTCACAGTCTCACTTAAGGTCAGATGTGGGGGGGGGGGGAGCAGTGGGGGGGCAGGAGCATGGAAGGATGCAGTGCAACCACAGGAAATAAGTACTATCTTAAATTACAACTTAATAACTTCATCTCACCCACTAGTTGAACTAGTTAAATTACCTGGGTGATTTAACTGATATTGTTAATCAATAAGCCATTCAATTTTAAAGTAAAAACAAATTCATTTTGCTTCTGTGTGTTTTTAAAGCTTCTTTGGAATATATCCAGAAACTGAATTAAATCATATCTATTTGCTAAAGAAGGCTACCAAGAAAGTAGGCTACTTTACCTGTGTTTCCTTTTTCATCTTCTCGGATGTGAAGATCCTTCATAGATGTCTCCAATTCTAGAAGATCTCTTAGGTCTTCCTTATATACTTCTATATAAGACACTTTTATTTTAAAGTCAGTGCTCGGATTTTCAGAGATGTTTTGAAATATTTCTTGGATAGCTCGAGGAATGATGCCCTTTTGATCCTCCACAACTGAAGCTGAAAATTTAGAAAAAGAAATCACATATTAAACTTAAAATTTAAGAAAAGCTACATAAAATTTATAATCAATATATTTCTTTTACAATTCTCTATATTATAAATCTTTTAAACTACAGAATTCATAGGTAAAATTTTTCACATGCATGCCCTTACTCAAAATTCACTCATGCATTCATTTAACAAATGTTTACTTACTGCTGTCCATGTGCCAGGTGGTATTCTAGGAGCCTGGGAACCATTAGTGAACAAAACAGAAAAAATCCCTTCCCTTGTGGGGCTGTACTGGGGAAAAACAGGCAACAGCAAAACACAATGACTGATAAGTGATTTAAGTGGTCTATTAAAAGCAATAGGTGCCCTGGCTGGTGTAGCTCAGTGGATTGGGCATGGGCCAGCGAACCAAAGGATCACGGGTCGATTCCCAGTCAGGGCACATGCCTGGGTTGCGGGCCAGTTCCCAGGGAGGCAACCACACATTGATATTTCTCTCCCTTTCTCCTTCCCTTTCCCTCTAAAGATAAAATAAATAAAATCTTAAAAAAAAAAAAAAAAGTGATAGGTATGCCCAGATAAAGCACAGGACAGAGTAAAAGGGAGTGGAAGTGTGAGTGTGTTTAGGTGGAAGGTGTTTGCAGCTTTCTGTAGGAAAGTCATGATGAGTGTCATTGAAAAGCTGACATTTGAGCAAAGACTTGAAAGGGGTGGCAGAGGAACCATGTGGGTACCTGAGGGAAGGGTGACCTAGGCATAGAAAACAGCCAGTACAAGACGCTAAACTGGCGTGATCCATAAGCAAGGAGGACAGTGTAGCTGAAAGCAAGGAGGACAGTGTGGCTGAAAGAGAGCAAGGGGAGAGTGACTGGAGATGAGGTCACAGAGGTGACAGAAGCTAGAACATGTAAGTCCTCGTAGACTTTGGGTTTTACTCTGAGTGAGATGAGAGCATGGGAGACAGCAGTAAGTCGTGATTTAAGAGCCCACCCTGACTGCTGGGTTTTGCAAACACCATAGAAGGGCAGGGGTGGGTGTGAGGAGATGGCTTAGAAGGCAGGGCAGTTATCTGGGAGTTGAGAGGGCTGAGGAGTAGACATGATGGTGGCTCACAGCAGGATGGCAGCAGAGAAAAGGTGAGGAGTGACCTGCTTCTAGGTTTATGTTGAAGGGAACCACATTAAAATCCCCTGGCAGAATGGAACTGGGATGTGAGAGAAAGTAGTGAGTTAACAATGACTCCAAGGTTTTGTAGCAAGCCACTAGAGTTGCCATCAATAGATATGGGGAAGAGCAGGGATTGAAGTGGTTTGAGGGCAAAGTGGCAGTTCATTTTTTTTTTAAGATTTTACTTATTTATTTTTAGAGAGAGGGGAAGGGAGGGAGAAAGAGAGGGAGAGAAACATTGATGTGTGGTTGCTTCTCCCATGCCAACTGGGCACCCAGCCCGCAACTAGGGCATATGCCGACTAGGAATCGAATCAGTGACCCCTCGGTTCACAGGCGGGCACTCAAAACACTGAGCCACACCAGCCAGAGCCATAAGTTCATTTTTTTGACCAATTAAGCGTGAGATGTCTGTTAGCATCCAACTGCAAAGACTAAACAGGCATTTGGATACATAAGTCCAGAGTTCAAGACAGTAGTCTGAATTGGGGATTAAAAAAAAAGCTACATATAGCTTTTAATGTCATGAGATTGGATGAGATAGCGGGGAAAAGTATAGTCAGAAGACTCTCAATACCTCTTCTCCTTCATCACTTCCACAACCCAGCACACAGATCAGTACAGTAACATTATGAATGAACAACAGTGCATAAAAGGGACTCAGATACTTGTACACCAATGTCCATAGCAGCATTACTCACAATAGCCAGAAGGGGGAAACAACTCAAGTGCCCACCAACAGAGGAATGGATAAACAAATATGACACAGAAATAAAATGGAATATTCTTCAGTCATAAATATTCTTCAAATGGAATATTCTTCAGAATATGCTACACAAGAAGGATGCCCTTGGAAACATTATACTAAGTGAAAGAATCCAAACACAGGAGAACAAATATTGTATACTCCACTTCTAGGAAATATCTAGAAGATGAAAATTCATAGAGAAAGAAAGTAAATTAGAGGTTACCAAGGGTAGGGGGAGGGAAGTTATTTCTTAATGGTTACAAAGTTTCTATACATTTAGGTTGCTGAAAAACAGCAGTGATGGTTATGAAACACTGAATTTAATGTCAGAGAATTGTACTCTTAAAATGATTACAGTGGTAAATTTTATGTTACATATATGTATTTCACCACAATTTTTAAAACAGTAAAAGAAAAGTACAAGATAAAATTTAAAGTAAGTGAAAGAATAAATTGGGACTTAAGGTTAAATAAACTTCTGCAGGCCAATTTAGAAAGAAACCTGCCTATCATTTTCAGCATTGTTCCACAGAAAAAAAGCTACAAAACACTGGCTTATAAATGTACCTTAACACAAACTTGCTTCCAAGTTGAAGATTACCAATGTTTAGATTTTTGGCAACACTCATCCTGAAAATCTGAACCTCTATTAAATTGGGCTGCCTTTCACCTAATTTAAGATGCAATACTGCCATCATGTGGCAAGTAAAGGAAGCTGTAGGTTTTGGAATACAAGGGAGAAAGATTCTTTTTTGGCAGTTTCCAGGAACTTGCCAATAGCAGTATCTATAAACTATAGTATATGTTAAGCATTCTGGATTAGCCAGTATATATAGCTGATCATTCCCTACTTCAGCAGATAACAAAACAGCACAAAAAATCAAAAGATTTATCAAAAAACTCAATTTCAAATAATATTTATAATAAAGCTTCAAATACATATTTTGGTAACCTGAAAGCCACATTTCAATGTTAGGCTTATATTCCTGAAATAAACTTTCTTTCTTGCATATTTTTTCTTTTTGAAGTAAACTATTTCATACAGAAAACTTAACAAAAGTTTTATATCTCAGCAGCCATTAGCTCAATAGCTATTATATGCTATTTAAAGAGTACAGAAATGAAAGTTTTTAGAGAAGATTATGCCTGGTAAAAGTCAGTACAACCAAGATTCTAAAAAGTAGGAAAATGAACATTAGTTTAAATAAGGATCATATTAAATATAAGAAATTTTCAACCTGCCACAGTAACTAGCAGGGTACCCTAAACACTGTAAATGCTCAATAAATCATTTATTGGGGGGGAACCCAGCATTATTTGCATGGCCAATAATCAAACAACAGACAACTGACCCAGAATTGGTGTCAGTATGGAAAACTGAAATTGCTCACTAACTTCACAAATACACAAAGAAGGGTAACTTCGAACAGCACAGTACAATTTTTCACTTATCAGATGGTAAAAAAAAGAAAATACTTTGGATTTATATATCCAGGAAATAATAAAGATATGGACAAATAGCTTTCATATACTGATGGTGAGAATACATATAAATTGGAACAAGCCTTTCTGGAGGGTAATTTGTCAGCATCTGTCCACATTTTAAATTGGTTGATTCCCCAAATACACTTCTAGAGATATATTCCATAGAAATACTAATCACAAATGAAAGTTAAATGTACAAAGACATGTAATGCAACTTCTTTTATGAATAAAAATCAGGAACAACCTAAATGTCCGTTAATACTGGAATGAATGAACCATGACCCATTCAAATTATAAAATACTACATAGCCAAAAAAATGAAATGACATTCTATGACCCAAATGGGAAGAAATAAAATGATATTTTGTAAGGCTAAATGCAAAAAGAAAGCTACAGAACCACAGGTATACTATCTCATTAAACAAACAAAAAAGAGAAACAAAAACTACATGTGCATCTGTAATGTGCCTAGAAAAATGTCTGCAGGACTCTAGAATGGCATGCATCAAACTGTTATTTCCTGGGGATGAAAGGGGCATTTGTTTAATTTCTTAAGCATCACCTGACAACTGTTTTTACAATGAAAAAATTAATATATTTTTTTTAAAAACAGGGGAAAAACACCATCAAAATAGTTTCTAATGGTGATCTATTTCTCTGAGTATAGAGTGCCTTAGAACAGTTAAAGTATTTTTGGACGATATATAACTTTTTCCTTTAAAGAATTAAAATTACACTCATGGCTTCTTTAAAAAAAAAAAAACTATAGCTACAATTGTTACCAAGATCTGAACATCTCATAACCCTATTAGTATAATGCACATACTGAGTCTTTAATGTCATATAATACTGGCCAATCAAAATGAAAAAAAAAAAAAAAAATACAGCCCTGGCTGGTGTGGCTCGGTAGATTAAGCTCTAGCCTGTGAAACTAAAGACTGCAGGTTCAATTCCCAGTCAGGGCACATGCCTAGGTTGCAGGCCAGGCCCACAGTTGGAGGACTGTGAGACGCAACTGATCACTGTTTCTCTCCCTCAATTTCTCCCTCCCTTCCCCTCTCTCTAAAAATTAATAAATAAAATCTAAAAACAAAAAAAATTCTTTTAAAAATACAATCTTTAAGAAAAGCCACAATAGTAGAGAGCCTGAAATTTATTTTGAGAACCTAAAATAATCTCATATCTTGAGTCTCCTAATCCTATATACCAGTGATCCTTAAAAAATGGGAAGAATAGTGGCATTGGGCACTTAAGGCCCCTCCATTCAATCTTTGGAATGAGGGCCTCCTCAAACCACACAGACACCTTCCAAACCTCACCCCCGCATCCCTGCATTTAATGAGAGATGTTTCTGAAAGTCATATATTCTACCTTTGAGAAGTATGAAAGTAGAAAAAATATCGAAAGCCATAACACATACAGACATTACTAATGATAATCAAATGATAATTTGAAACAATCATGTATATGCAAAACATTCAAAAGATTGCTTTTAGTATGAAAATGCCAATATAGTAAACAGTCTCAACAGAGGACGTGGCTTTCCAGTCCAGTGCTGTCACCAGCCACTTGACTCAATGAGCCCTTAATCATTCTGTGGCTGGAGCTCCTCACCCAATAAAGGAAGAGAAATGATTTTCAAGGTTCCTTCCAGCTCTAAAGGCATCTTATGAAACTACCTTTTCCAAACTATTACAAGCAGGAAAAATTACATCCTAAAGTATTCAGTATTTAAAACTGAAATCTGTATCCAGTGAGGTAATGGATGTGTTAACTAGAAGGGAAGAATCCTTTCACAATGTACACATACTTGTACATCAAATCATCCCGATGAACACTTAAAATATCTCATAACTTTATTTGTCAATTATACGCCAATAAAGCTGTAAAAAACTGAAATCTGGCTAGGAAATGGGGGGGAAGACACTTTAAACTACATAATAAATTTTTCTTCTATTCCTCTAAGTTCTAGTTACAGGACTCTTAATATTTACAAGTGGACTATTAAAAGATGCAAAGTCTAATCATGTTCATTCATGTCTCTTTAATTTAAATTCCATTCAAAACGACAAAGGGTTGCCAGAAGCAGGGGGGCATGGGTGAAGGTAATCAAAAGCCACAGAATTCCCTGACAAGCTAAGTCCTGGGGATGTAATACACAGCCCGGTGACTACAGTTAACAATTCTGTATTGTGTATTTGAAAGTTGCTAAGATTTCTCATCACAAGAAAAAAAACAATTTGGAACTGTGTGAGGTAACTAATGTTAACTAAACTGTGGTAATGATTTTGCAATATAAACATATATCAAATCATTCCTCAAACAACCATAATCATAAATTAAATTAATAAAACTTCAATATTTAAAAACAAATGTTTCTTTTTTATTAAGTTTTTTCCTTTGCATTGAATTTATTGTGGTGACACTCGTTAATGAAATTATACATATTTCTGGTGCACAGTTCTACAGCACATCATCTGTGCACTGTACTGTGTGTTCACCACCGCAAGTCCAGCCTCCTTCCCTCACCTTTTATCCCCCTACACCCTCCTCCACCTCCTCCCGCCACCCTCCCCCTTAAAAACAAATGTTTCAAAGATGACATATGAGCACTTCTGACTATCCTACTCATTATTTCATTCAATCAATATGCCGAGCACCTACTATGAGTCAGGTATGGTCATATTTTAGTTTCCTTCAAGTGTTTCAAAAGTCAAAGAGTATGAGAATCTTACCAACATGGCCTCCTCCGATGGTGTATGTCTTCCCAGATCCAGTTTGTCCATAGGCAAAAACAGTTGCATTATAGCCTTCAATGAGTGACAACACAAGTGGCTTTATGCACATATTATAAACTTCATCTTGAGTGGAATTTTTGCCAAAAACAAAATCAAAAGTAAAGACTCTATCTCTCCCAATGATAATTTGCTGGGTATTTGGAATAACTCTCACACAAACTTGATGATTATGAAGAACTTCTTTGCAGAGCAGAGGTCTAATTCTTACAGCAACTTTTACTGGTATTTCTTCCATGGCAGCTTAGATTTTACTAAATAGATTTTTCTACTTAACATTCAGTGTCTAGTGTGAGAAACATCCATTTTACATAAGATCTGGACTCCTGTGTATCAAAGTAAAAACAAAATTTAATTATTGACTCTTCTACCCTAATAAAGAAATCATCATCTAAAGCAAAGTCAATTACAGCAGGTTTTGCTCCAAAATAAGAGAGTTACAAAGAGTCTGTCTTGTAAAAGCACATCTATAATTTACAGATGATATGATATGATGTCTGGATTTGCTATAAAATAACCTAGGGAATAAAGGCCATGTATTGGTAAATGATGAAACTACTTAAAAGCACAAGGGATTCCAACATGCCCTTCCTTCTGTAATGCTGTTTCCTGGCTCAATCTAAATATTGAATAATTAGGCAGTTAGAAAATTAAAGCAAGAAAGTAACTGGGAAATTGTACACAGGTGTTAAAAGCAAGTCCTTGTACTAGGTTTTATAGCTACACATTGAAAACTAACCCCTCTTCTTTGCCACAAATATTATATAAATAAACCCATGAAATAATTATAAGGATTTCCAAAAGTCAATATAAATTTAAAAGGAAGTGTTTATTCAAAATAATCAAAACTAACAGAAAAACTGCTTTTGTGCTCCTAAACTACGTTAAACATATTTCTGAAGCTCTCTGGTAGAATTAATACATTAAAAATTGCACCCTGCACCCTGGCTGGTGTGGCTCAGTTGGTTGGAGCATCATCTCGTACCCAAAGAGTTGCAGGTTCCATTGCCTGTCAGGCACACCTAGGTTGCGGATTCATTCCTGTCTGGGCACATAGGATCTCCAGCCCAGGCACTTATGAAAGACAACCTATTGATGGTTCTCTTTCACACTGATGTTTCTGTCTCTCCCTTCCTCTCCCTCTAAACAGCAATGAAGAAATGTCCTCAGGTAAGGATCAAAAAAATTTAAATTGGTACCTACACTTACAATGAACAACTTGAAAAATAAATTAAGAAAACAATTCCACCCTGGCTGGTGTGGGCTCAGTGGATTGAGTGCCAGCCTGCAAACTGAAAGGTCGCAGATTTGATTCCCAGTCAGGGCACATGCCTGTGTTGCAGGCCAGGCCCCTGGTTGGGGGCGTGCGAGAGGTAACTGATCATGATCTCTCATACACTGATGTTTCTCGCCCTCTCCTTCTCCCTCCCTTCCTGGCTCTAAAGTAAATAAATAAAATCTTTTTAAAAAATTCCATTTACATTAACATCAAAAGAATAAATATACTTAGGAATAAATTTTTTTAAAGATGTGTAAAACTGATACTTTGAAAACTACAAAATATTGTTGAAAGAAAGTAAAGATCTAAATAAGTAGGAAAAAACATCTCAAGTTCATGGATTGGAAAACAACATTGTTAAGATGACAATATTTCCCAAATGTATCTACACATTCAACACAACTCTTACCATAATCCTAACTGACTTCTTTGCAGAAATTGACAAGCTAATCCTAAAATTCATATGCAAATTCAAGGGAACAGAATACAAAAACAATAATGAAAGAGAACAAAATTAGAAGACATATTTCCCCGATTTTAAAACCAAGCAATAGTGCCCTGGGTGGGGTACTCAGTGATAGAGCACCAGCCTGTGAGTGAGCCTGTGGTTCAATTCCCAGTTAGGGCACAAGCCTGGGTTGCAGGCCAGGATCCCCGGTGTGGGGTGCATGAGAGGCAACCACACATTGATGTTTCTCCCTCTCTTTCCCTCTGTTTAAAAATAAATAAAATTTTTAAAAAACAAAAAACAAGCAATAGTAATCAAGACAGTATGTACGGGCATAGGCCAGGCTTAAAAATCAATGAAAAAGGGGAGGTAGAAGGTAAAAAGGGGATAAATGGTGAAGGAAGGAGACTTGACTTGGGATGGTAAACACACAATACACAGATGATGTATTATAGAACTGCATACCTGAAACCTATATAATTTTATTAACCAACGTCACCCCAATAAATTCAATGAAAAAAAGAAATTTAGTATGGGGAAAAATATTAATGGAAAAGAACTGAGAATCCAGAAATAATCACATTTATAGGCAATTAATTTAAAACAAGCATGCCAAGACAATTTAATGGGGAAACACAGTCTGTTCAACAAATAGACATGGGGCAATTGGATAGCCACAGTCATAAGAATGAAATTGGACTCCTACCTAATATACACAAAAGTTAATTCAAAATGGTTCATAGACCTAAGTGCAATGGTTGAACTATAAAATTATTTTTTTAAGATTATTTATTTTTTAAAGAGAGGGTAAGGGAGGGAGAAAGAGATAGGGAGAAACAGTGGTATGAAAGAGAAACATCAATTGGTTGCCTCTTGCATGCCCCCAGCACACCACCAACTCGGGACCTGGCCCACAACCCAGGCATGTGCCATGACTAGGAATCAAACCAGCAACCTTTCTTTTGGGGATGATGCCCCACCCACTGAGCCACAATGGTCAGGGTGAAACTATAAAATTCTTAAAAGAAAACATAAGGGTAACTCTTCCTAACTTTGGATTTGGCAATGGTTTTTCATATAGAACACCAAAAGCAAGAGCAATGAGCAATAAAAGGAAAAATTGATCAAATGCACTTAATCAAATTTAAAAGTTTTATGCCTCAAAAGACACCATCAAGGACACAATGAAAAGACAACTTGATAGGGGACTCAAGACTTGGAAAATTTTAGCTTAAGGAAAAAGTTATAAGTCTAGCAAGTAATGTGTATGTTGAAGCTTGTTTCAGAAACTACAGATAAGGCCCATCCTGGCTCCTGGGAAATAGCCGGCCTCCTGGAGCACTGGCTAGAGATTACTGCCTGGGGACTAGTTGGAGGCATCCGGGCCTTTATGTCAACAAGGAGACAGACGCTACCACTCCCCTTGGGAACAGCTAACTGCAGAGGACAGGAATGTTGCAGCTTCTGAATCTATGCAGAGGACAGGAATGTTGCAGCTTCTGAATCTCAAAGCCCTCACCGCACCTTGTTTGTCCTCCCCCACCTCCCTTATAAAAGATCTGGCCTGGAAAAAGAAGACAAGATGGTCTGTTAGGGTATGAACACACCATCTTCTCAGATCACTGGCCATGTGAATAAAGCTACCATAAAGATTCAGTCGCTGTCACTGCTTATTGGATTTGGTAGTGACAGGCAGCCCAAACGCTGGTATCTTTTCCAGTTACAAACTCACTGAATGTGAGAAAATATTTGTAAGTATATCTAATAAAGATCTGTATCTGGAATATATAAAGAACTATGACAACTCGATACTAAAAAAAAATTTTGGGTGGGCAAAGGGTCTGAAAAGACATTTCTTCAAAGAAAATATTAAAATGGCCAATAAAGCAGAGGCAAAGATGCTCAACATTAGCTACCAGGGAAATGCGATCAAAATCACAATGATGTACCACAGCATGCCCACTTAACACAACTATAGTCAAAAAGACAGATCGTAAGTGTTAGCAAGAAGGAAAAGAATACAGAACCCTCATATACTTCTGATGGAAATGTGAAATAATGCAATTGCTTTGTAAAATAATCTGGCAGTTGCTCAATAAGTTAAACAAAGCATTACCATTTGACCCAGAAACTCTACTGTTAGATATATACCTAACAGAAATGAAAGCATCTGGTCACATAAAAACTTGTACACGAACACTGTCTTGGTAGAATAAAAGGTTTAAAAATGTAACCAGTTGATGCAGACACCGGCCAGCAGTGTCCACGTCATTATGGATGAAATAAAACATTTGCACAGACTACCGAGTCTGGTGGAGGAAAAAGGACAGCATGGCTTTTCCCTCAAGGGGAGCAAAAGCCAAGGCCTCCGTCAGAACAGGCCTTTATTTTGTTTCTGGTCTGTGGCTTGTTAGTATTTCCATATGAAATTTCCCAGCAACTAGATAGTGAGTCGCATAAGGATCTCCAAATACATAAAGAACTGGTCACATTACATGATGGTCCTCATTTACTTAACACAGGGTCCTTATAGGTGGTTATCTTTTACAGACAACAAAGGAGATGATGCCGCTAATGACATCACAGAAAAAGGATATTAGCAAATGAAAAGAGAAAAGTGGTCCTCCGGTTTAGCATGGATTTTAGGAAGCTACAATAAGCACTTGCTATCCCAATCCAGGGTGAGGGAGTTTTAGCAAAAGCAAGACTCAGAGCGGCTTAGGTATACTGCAAACCTGATTTCCCACAAGAGAACCATGTGGGTCCTGTGCATCTCCGAGTGGGAGATGGGCCCACACCACACAGAAGGGTCTCCTACAACCAGTAACCTATGATAATGTTTAGTGCAGATGATGAAAAAAATCAGTTTGGGAGAAGGCAAGTCTTGAACAGTATCATTAAGTAACCTAGCAGGCTAAAAAAGTAAAATAACATTTTCAACACTACTTGCTATGGAAATGTTAATTAAGACATTTAACATTCACTAGACTTTAAAAAAACTGCAGTGAGTGGAAAAGTCTGAAAAGATCACAATAACAAAAAACATTTACCTCATTCTATTAAGGGCCCACTAAGAGTTAAAAAAAAAAATCAGCTCCTTGGGCTGTAAAATTCCAAAACAGAGTCAGCAAACTATCTTTAATGGCCATAGAGATACATCTAACCTTGTCAGTTTTATTCATTCTACTAATATTCAGCACTGAAAAAAATAAATACTCATATGTTTGGTAAACAATATGTTTGGTCTCTTTTCTAGGACCCTAAGGACCCTAGAGTCCTAAAGGACTCTACAATCATTTGGTACTGTAACCTTCTCCAAAGAAATTGCAGAGATGCTATGTTGAGGTGGTTCTTCCAAACGTCTCTGAACACCTACATTATAAGTTTTCATCATATAGATTAGTTTTTTTAATGCCATCACATTAAAACACGGCTTGTGTTAAGCCAAGCCAAACTACTTCCAACGAATTTGAAAGTAGTGCTAAGTGTAATTGGGTTATTTTCATCTTCTTGGTCTTTATAATAGGAATTCGGCTACAAAGGCAAGGACTTGCAAAAAATTAATATACAAGGATGTGATACAAAAATCCACAGCACTTACGCTTCTTCAACTTCTGGTCAGTAACAGTGATCAGAAGCATAAAAGTATTATGCCATCATTAAATGTAAAGAAAGGTGAAATCTGACTGGCTAGTTCTATTTAGGCATACTCAGTGGAAATTTGAAAGCTGAGCAAAGGCAAGAGAAATACTTGACTATTGTTGCCATGTCATTAATCAGAAATAAGTGCTTCCAAATACTGTTGCCATCCTTGGTTTTTCAGAGGTAGTGGCTGTCTAAAAACTGTGGTTTTTCAGAGGTAGTGGTTGTCTAAAAACTGTGGCTTGTTAGTATTTCCATATGAAATTTCCCAGCAACTGGATAGTGAGTCGCATAAAGATCTCCAAATACATAAAGAACTAAGTGGAGAAGATACGAAGAGGGAAAACAACAAAATTTTTAAAAACTTGAACAGGGCGGTGTTATTTGAAAGGTTTTAAGGAAAGAATTTGGGCATCCTTTCTTTATCAACTTATGAACTACGTCTGAGGGAGGGGGCTATTGGATTTACCACAGCCCTTAGAATGCGCCAAGTTTGAACATCCGGGATGGAAAGAAGGCGGCCTGCGACACACAAAACGAAAGCCCCAAAGGAGGTGGGCCTTCCCATACCTTTCAGATACGAAAAAGTACACCAGGATCTGACTCAGTGCCGCCTGATCCCGCAACCCTATTCCCTCTGCCCTTCTCACAGGAACCCAACTTCCTCCCGCCGCTAAGCTGGAGTCCCAGCACCCCTCCGGCTCCCCCATCGGCCTCGCTGGTGCCCCAACCGCCCACCGAGCCCACCCACGGCAGACCTTTACCCCGAGAGCCCCGGCTCTCGGCCGGCGCCCCCTCCTCCCAACGGCTGACCGGAGGACCGCAGGACGCCGGAGCGCACCCGACCCTGCTAGCCCAGCCGGCCTGCCCGCCGCGCACTGACCGGCAGGAGAAAGCCTCGGTCTCCGGCGGCGAGCACAGCGCAGAACTCCTGGATTTCCCTCCAAGGCGCCGCCGCCGCCGCCTGCGTCTTTTGTTGTCACGGGTTCTCTTGGCAACGGGCGACGCCGGACGCCTTCACCGCCCCGCCCAGCCAGCTGCCCGGCAGCGCGCCGGCCTGCCCCCAAGTCGTGTCACGCTCCGTCAAGCCGCAGCCTCGTGGAGGTCGCACAAACCCTGTCAATCCCGCCCCGCCTCTGGGGAGCTGGCTGCAGGGCACCTGAAGGCCTACCTCCCAGCGTCGCTGAAAATCGAGCACCCAACGACCTTTCTCAAACTACTGAGCCAAAGTAACTCCGCGGCCAGGCCCTGGCCGGGTAGTTCTCCCCATTTGCCAAGATTGCGGGTTCCATTCGGGGTCAGGGCACATGCAAGAATCAACCAATAAATTCAGCAATGGTGGAACAACGAATCCGTGTCTAGGTATCTCTTGCGCTCTCTCCTCTAGCTCTCTAAAATCAATAAATAAAAATGAAAAAAAAAAAAGAAAACAAAGTAACTTTCCACAGATTTATAAAATGAATGTGAGTCACATTGCGTTTCAACATTTTAGCTACAAATTCAATTTATTTTTATTGAAGTAAAGTTCGCATAAAATGAATCTTTTAAAAATATGTAATATTTAGCCCTGGTTGGTATGGTTCAGGGGTTGAGCACCTGCCTGCGAACCAAAGGGTAACTGCTTCAATTCCCAGTTAGGGTACATACCTGGGTTGCGGACCAGGTCCCAGGATAGGGGTGCACAAGAGGCAACCACATATTGCTGTTTCTCTTCCTCTCTTTCTCCTTCCCTACCCCTTTATCTAAAAATAAATAAATACAAATTTTAAAAATATATAATATTTATATTTTTCCCATTACCATTTAGTCTCCTTATACTCCCCTCTGCCCACAATCACCACACTGTTGCCCATGTCCGTGAATCCTTTTTCCTTTTTGCTCAATCCCTCCACCCTGTAGCATACCACCCCCACTAGCTTTCATCTGCTCTCCATCTATGAGTCTATATTTTCTTTGTCCACTTTGTTCATTAGATTCCACATATGAGAGAAATCATACGGCATTTGTCATTCTCTGACTGGCTTATTTCAATTAGCATAACATTCTTCAGGTCCAGCCATACTTTCACAAAGGTGAAATTTTATTCTTTTTTACAACCAAGTAGTAATCCATTGTGTAAATGTCCCATAGTCGTTATATCCACTCATTCATTGATGGACACTCGGGCTGCTTCCATATCTTGGTAAATGTAAATAACACTGCAAAGAACATAGGGGTCCCTGTGTTCTTTCGAATTAGTGTTTTGGGTTCCTTTGAATATATCCCCAGGAGTGGTCGAAAGGCAGATTCATTTTTAATCTTTTGAGGTATCTCAATACTGCTTTCCACAGCAGCTGCACCAATCTGCATTCCCACCAACAGTGCAAAAGGGTTCCCCTTTCTCCACATCCTTGCCAGCACTTGTTGTTTGTTGATTTATTGATGATAGCCGTTCTAACAGGTGTGAGATGGTGCCTCATTGTGGTTTTAATTTGTATTTCTCTGATGATTAGTTATGTTGAGCATCTCTTCATACGTCTAAAGGCCATCTGTATGTCCTCTTTGGAGAAGAGTCTGCTGAGGTCCTTTGCCCATTTTTTAAATTGGGTTGGGTTTATTTTGGTGTTGAGTTTTGCAAACACTTTATAAACTTTTTTTTAAAGCCTGAGGCACCACATTTTTTTAAAGATTTATTTTTATTTTATTTATTTTAGAGATAGGGAAAGAGAGATAGAAACATCAATGTGCAAGAGATTCCATTGCCTCTCGTGCCCCCAACTGGGGACCTGGCCTGCAATGCAACCCAGGCATGTGTCTGAACTGGGAATCCAACTGACAGCTTCTCAGTTCACAGGCCAGTGCTCAATCCATTGAGCCACACCAGCCAGGGCTTGTAAACTTTTTTATATTAACCCCTTATAAGATGTATCAGTGAATATATTCTCCCATTCTGTGGGTTGTCTTTTTATTTTGTTGAGGATTTCCTTTACTGTGCAAAAAAATTTTAGCTTAATATAGTTCTATTTGCTCATGTTTTTTTGTTTGTTTGTTTGTTTCCCTGTCTGGGGAGATAGCCGATGAAAAATTGGATGAGCAATGTCCAAGATTTTCCTGCCTATGTTTTCTTCTACCATTTTTCTGGTTATGGGTCTAACATTTAAGTTTTTGATCCATTTTGAATTTATTCTTGTGAGTGGTGTAAGAAGGTGGTCTAGTTTCATTTTTCTACACATTATCTATCCAATTTTCCCAACACCAGTTATTAAATAAACTATCTTTAGCCCATTGTATATGCTTGCTTCTTCTGTCAAATATTACTTGACGATAAAGGTATGAGTTTATTTCTTTTTTTAAATTTTTTTAATTATATTTTATTGATTATGTTATTACAGTTGTCCCATTTTCCCCCCTTCATTACCCTCCACCCTGCACACCCCCTCCCACCCACATTCCCCCCTTTAGTTCATGCCCATGTGTCATAAGTTCTTTAGCTTCTACATTTCCCACACTATTCTTGCCCTACCCCTGTCTATTTTCTACCTACCATCTATGCTACTTGTTCTATGTACCTTGTCCCCCTCTCTCCTCTTCCCACTCCCCTATTGCTAACCCTCCATGTGATCTCCATTTCTGTGTTTCTGCTCCTGTTGTAGTGGTTTGCTTAGTTGGCTTTTGTTTTAGGTCTGGTTGTTAATACCTGTGAGTTTGCTGTCTTTTTACT